>CM035434.1:3830024-3982524 GCA_020310875.1 Ceratopteris richardii
AAGCCATGCAGACCACTGTTTGTACACTAAAAAGGATGAAGATGCAAGCCCAAGCATTTTTGTGCTGTATGTAGATGATATGCTGCTAGCTGGGAAGAAAGGGAGCACTCTAAATGTTGCATTCTCAATGAAAGACCTTGGGTAAGGTGAGCAGATACTTGGTATGCAAATAAAAATGGATAGGCAGCAGCATACTTAGCATTTATCCAAGGAAACTTACATTGGAAAAGAGCTGGACAGATTTAATGTGGCTGATGCTAAGCCTCTTGGAGTGCAATCGTAGCCACATGTTAAGCTTTCAAGCAGTTTGTCCCAAAGATGATGATGTAGCCAACTAAATGAAGAGTGGTCAATACACATCAGCTTCTCGTTCACTTATGCATACTACGATTGCCACTCGGACAGACATTGCTCATGCAGTGGGAGTTGTTAACAGGTTTATGGCTAGTCCTGGCAAAGCTCATTAGGAGGCAGTCAAATCTAGCTTGAGATATTTGAAAGGGACCAAAGGTAAATGCCTATGTTATGGAAAGTGTCCATTGGAGTTGAAAGAATTTTGTCACTCAGACATGGCGAGTGATGTGGACACTCACAAATCAACAAGTGGCTATGTATACACCCTTGCATGCAATGCTATTTCATGGTGCTCGAAACCTCAAAGGATAATTGCACTATCTGCTACAAGAGGCTAATTATATTTCAGCAACAGAGGCTTCCAAAGATTCCATTTGTTTGGGATGCCTATGATAGCCAAAGTGCCATATGTTTGGCTAAGAATGCCATGTTCCATGCTCGCACAAAGCATATTGATGTGAGATACCACTTCATTAGAGAGGTGTTCGAGAATGGCCTAATCACTTTGATCAAGGCCAATACTTCACAAAATCCTACAGATGCAGGATGGCCTAATCACTTTGATCAAGGCCAATACTTCACAAAATCCTACAGATGCTCTTACTAAGTGTCTACCCAAGGCACAACATCAGCTATGTATACAGATGGTGGGAGTTAGCTTAAAGAAGCTTCTTTGGTCCTTTAAGTGGGAGATTGCTGGGGATAAAGGCCCCAAGGACACTCCTTTTGTATATTTTGACCTTCCAAGTGATAGCTCTCTCTAAGAGCTTTCTAGACATATGTTTGTTATATTTTTGGACTCCTAACTGGGGAGTTATAGGCATTTACATTATTTTCATGACTTTGGTAAGTAACCATGTGTGAACATACCCAAATGACATAAAAGTCTCATAACTCGAATGGGACTTCCTCAACTTCAGCCTTTCCATCTTCTTCTCCAAACTTTTGTACATGTTTCTCTCTATTCTCTCTCCTCACGTAGGAGCCCAACCCCTTGGTCTTTGAAGCAATCGAGGATACCACCACATAACTATCTATGGCCTCTTTCACCATTGATTTAAAAAAAAAAAACAACCTATCACATGATGTGCTTGCTAATCATCAAAATATCACATTATGAGACATAAACTTCTAAAATGGTTTTTATTTTTTTTCATATGTTTTCTTTTATATACACTTTTGAAAAATAAAAACAATAAAAATGAAACACTTAATGAACCAATATAAGTTTCATATGTGAAGTACAAAACAAGTATGGCTAGGAAATTGGTTGTGTTGATAACAACTATGCCTTTAGGGGGATAGGGGCTTTTGCTTAAGCAAGAGTGAGACGTTGGGATTCGACAAAAAGGGCAATTATCAAGAAAACAAAGTCACTCAAGGGTACCATGACTATGGATACCTAATGTGTTGGATATTTAGCACATTAGGAGATAGAAATTCTAATTTGTATATTTTTAGGTTAGAATACTTCAATCATTGTATATACTCACAAACACTTCTATTAGATTGATTGATATGGCAAAAGTCAAATTAGGTTAAAGCAAATCATGAGAAATGAATCATATGTTCTTAATGTGCATTTCATTTCTTGAGAAATGAATATATTCTTGAAGTACTTAAAGAGAACAATCCAAACGTATATAAGACTTAATACTTAACTTGATGCCACAACATCAATTTTGAAAAGTCAAACCCTATTTTTTTATGAGCTCACTTTAAAATTCTATAGTCCGCTGAAAAGCTAATTTGAATCCAATGGCTAATATTGAAACTCACATAACTTTGATCCTACGGCCATGAATTACGCACGCTATTGCCATGCGTCATAATACCAACACTTGCACTATTTTTCATGAAAAGCAAGGATAGACTTTCACTTTTGCCATCCTCCAGTCACGTAAGAGTTATGGACAACCTTTGCCTATCGTTCTTATGCCTATTTGCTATGATTTCCAAAGCCTTCACCCTCACTTGATTCTTCACTCAAGTGGTACTCTACTCACGTGCCATCTTGCCACTTCTGAGTGAAGAGAGTACTCGATTGGATAAGCATGGAGTGCTCGTTTGCACACACATGGAGAAGGATCTTATGCTTGCACGAGTTCAATGAGAGGTGTGCTTACACTCTTGGAGGCTATGGACTACTTGGAGTTTTGTATGCTCATACACATTGGACGAACTCTCACACTATATGAGGTTGCTTTAAATTCCTTATTCAGCCTAAGTCTCTTCATACCTTCTTCCCTTACCTTTCACTTGCTCTCTTTGGTGTTCTTGAGTTTTATGTTTCTTACATTGTGTTGTAGTTCTCTGAAGCATATCATTATCTTATACATGTGTTATCATTAATTGAAGCAAAGTATTTTTAACCATACTTTGTGTATTTTGTTCTCATGTTCTTTTGTTTATGTGTGCTTATTCTCTCATATGTGCTATTATCATGTATTTGGGTTAGCAATTTGGTATGAGAAGAAGTGATATCAGTACCTTGGTTAGTATCACATGCATGTCCCTATGGACTTCTAGGACTATAGGACCCATCAATACTCCTTGACTCTGCCAAGGGTCTTGTAAGCCAACTATATGCCACATTCTCCAAGCCTCAGCAATACTCTATCTTTCAAGTTTTCTCTAACTCTACTTGACTTATTCTAGGTCGGTAAACTATGATCAACCTCTAGTAAAACCTAATCCATTCTCTGCAATAGAGTCAAACCCTACAGAACAGAGGTCTACTCAATCAAAGGAAATGTTTGACCCGAAGAGAAAGGTAATAAACCTAATGTTTTATCATATTGTTGATAAATTTCATATTCTAGTTCCACATCTTGTCCATACAACCTTGAAATGCTTAGATCCTTTAAGTGTTTTTGAATTGGCTCTCCAGATATCACGATTCTTAATTTTTTGATTTTATCTCCATTGGTCCTAGATTTGATTTTGTTCAAAGTTGATTCTTATTTGCACTACATCTAGTTTAACATCTTGAACGTTAGATTGCATATGTACTTTGGTACTTTGGATACAATTCAAGAACTTCTGTGCAAGGAAGTTTCGATTTGCAATTTCAAACAGTTCTTCCATGAAAGAGGCTATCGAGAGCTACATGGTGGGGTGTGAGCTATGTAGGATTTTCTAAAGTATTGACCATCCTCTAACAACTCTCTAATGAAGTGGTATTCATATCAATATGCTTTGTGTGAGCATGGAACATGGCATTCTTTGTCAAACATATGGCTCTCTCGCTACATCCAAGAACATGTGCCTTTTCAAGCATCCCACACACATTGCATAAGCGTCTAATGGAATGGCTTCCTTGGAAGCCTTTGTGGCTGAAATATATTGTGCCACTATAGAAGATAGTGAAGCCATCCACTGAAGCCTAGAGCACCATGAAATAGCACCACTCTAAGGGTGTATACATAGCCACTTGTGGACTTGCGAGTATCCACATCACTTGCCATGTCTGAATCACATAATCCTTTCAACTCCAATGGACCCTTTCCATAACATATACCTTTACCTTTGGTCTCTTTCAAATATCTCAAGATAGATTTGATCGCCTCCTAATGAGCTTTGCCAAGACTAGCCATAAACATGCTAACTCCTCCCAATGCATGGGCAATGTTTGGCCGAGTGGCAACCGGGCCATGTTTGGCCGAGTGGCAACCATGGCATACATAAGGAAACCACAAGTTGATGCGTATGGAACAATCTTCATGTAGTTGGCTGCATCATCATCTTTGGGACAATCATCCATGGAAACCTTAACATCTGGCTGCAATGGCACTCCATGAGGCTTAGCATCAGCCACATTAAATCTGTCCAGCACGTTTTCAATGTACTTTTCTTGGTATAAATGCAAAGTATGCTGCAGCCTATCCCTTTTTATTCACGTACCAAGTATATGCTCAGCTTCTCCAAGGTCTTTCATTGAGAATGCAGAGTTCAGCTGCTGTTTTAGAGCATTTAGATTGCTCTTTTTCTTCCCAGCCAGCAGCATATCATCTACATAAAGCACAAGAATGGTTGGGCTGCCATCTTCATTGCTTTTAGTGTACAAACTTTTCCAAAAATCACATATTCTTTTGGTTATTTCATGTAGAGCTCTTCATCTAAATCACAGTTGTTACCTTACTCATCGAGTAACTTTTTTGGACGTCGGGAAAAAACATTAGCAACCTCACAGCAGAAACACATTGCTAACTTGACCCTAATTGTATATATAAGTATTACTTCATGATTTCCGTTCAATAGCATAGATCCTTGAGGGTGTTTTATCTTCGTATAAGGTCGCTAAAGTATCCCAAGATTCCTTGGATGTTTTATTAAGCCAAACTATGTGGCACATTCCAATAGAATTACTTAATGATTATACAATATTGTATACAATATACTATAATTTATATTGGATCATATCATATAGCCATCGTGCCTTAATATATTATGTTTCATGTTTGAATTTGATTATCTTATTCATGTATAGTATATCATTGTTCTCTAAATTTTCTGTGCCAAAGTCTTCTTTATTCTTCTATCCATAGAATTCGACTATAAAGAAACAAGATGATTATGAGCATGATACTCTTTAAGCCAAACTATGTGGCACATTCCAATAGAATTACTTAATGATTATACGATATTGTATACATTATACTATAATTTATACTGGATCATATCAAATAGCCATCCTGCATTGATATATTATATTTCAAGTTTGAATTTAATTATCTTATTCATGTATAGTATATCATTGTTATCAAAATTTTTTGTGCCAAAGTTTAAGGTCGCATCAAAAATCATCATAATCATTTTGCTTTACTCGTCAAAAGAGAGATTCCACTCAAAAGTCAGAAGTCATATTCACTTCGAAAACAACTATGATCTAAATCACCATGCAAAAAGGTTGTTCTAACAACCATTTGGAATAACTCCAAATCCAAGGCAGTTGTGCAAGCAAATAAAACGCGTAACATGGCCATTTTAACCACCTAAGAGAACACTTTGTGGAAATCAATGCCCCCTTGTATCCCTTAGCAACCAGCCTTGCCTTGTATTTGGGTTTGCCATCCACAATCTTGATTTTCTATACCTAGGAATGGCCTTCTTACTCTTGGTCAACTCAACCAAGTCTCAAGTATCATTAGCATGCAAAGCTTTTATTTCTTCTTGCGTAGCAAGCTCCCATTTCTTCTTGTGCTCACATGACTTTGTCTCTTTGTAGGTAAGAAGCTCACCCTCATCTGATAGCATAACATAATCCAAAGAGGGGCCATATTGTTGTACATTCCTCCTCGGACGTGTAGACCCTTGTACCCAATGATCCATATTTCTAGCAATGGCTCTACATCAAAAGGTATGTCAACATCACCAATCGGCTCTTGTTCATCATGTGCAACACTAATTTCAGCATTGTTAGGTGGTTGTGTTGTGCATCCCAAGGGGGAAAAAAATCAGATTTTTCATGTGGCTGTACATGCTGAAATTCGACCTTTTTATGCTCACTTTTAGAGGCACAATTGTTTTTTAGCAACCTTGCCTCATTAAATACAACATTTCAGCTCCATATTATCTTCTTGAGTTAAAGTAGGCCATATCCTGTAGCCCATTTCACCTTCCTCTCCATAACCCATGAAAATTTGTTTTATGGACTTTGCATCTAACTTACTCATCAAATCAGTCCTTATATGCACAAAAGCATCACAACCAAAGATGTGTAGGTGGTCATATGAAGCTGGTTTGGCATACCAAACCTCTTCCAAAATGCCACCTTTTAAAGACATCTGAGGGGATGGATAATAAACATGAACTGCAGTTTTCAAAGCCTCTCCCCAAAATCCATGAGGACGATTAGTTTTGGAGAGCATACATCTCACCCTTTCACATAAAAACTTGTTACACCTCTCAGCCACACCGTTAGAAGAGAGGTTGAATGGGATTGTTAGCTCCCTCTTAAATACCAAGTTTTTCATAAAATCTATTGAATTCCGCACTGTAAATTCACCTCCAATTATCAATACGTGAGCATTTCAGCTTTCAACCTGTTTGGGTGATCATAAATGCATGAAATTCTTAAATGCAACAAAAGCTTCATCTTTAGATTTTAGCAAATAAACTCAAAGCTTCCTACAGTAGTCATCAACAAAAGAAACAAAGTAAAAACCACCCTCCATAGATTTGGTGGGCATGCTATAAACATCAAAGTGGACAGCATCAAGCACATTAGAAGACTTACAAGAGACACCATAGTAAGAATTCTTTATTTGCTTGTCGTATTGACATTCACTACAAAAGTCAAGTTTCGTGCCGTAAGCATCAAACTTGTCAAGATTACATAATTTATGCCAAGCCTTTTATGTCATAAATCCATATGTGAATGGATTTCAACCAAAGCAATAAACTTGCCCATCAAAGCTTTCTCATGCAAGTAATAAAGAGTCCCTTTCTTTGTACCTTTAACATCCAGCCTAGAGCCTTTGATAGGCTTCGAGGATACTATATCCATGCATATCCATTTGCCCAACAAACAATAGGCTTTTCTTGATGCTTGGTACATACCTTAGATCCTCCAAAACCAACTCATTAGTGCCATTCACAGTGAGATGCACTAAGCCAATTCCTTCGATAGAACAAGCATGGTTATTCCCAAGGTATCAATGTCCATGGCTGCTTGCATGAAAAGTAGTAAAATGCTCCTTAATAGCAATAACATGCAACGATGTACTTGAATCCACAATCCATGTTTGTGACAAAGCATCATTCACAGTAAGCAAGACATCAATCAGATCCCTCTTAGTGATTTGCATATCTTGTGCATGAATATTAACCGAAGCATCGACTTTGGCATGATCTACGTCCATAGTAACGCAAAGAATATCTTATCCATAGTAGTGCAAAGAATATCTTCACCATCTGATAGCTCCTCAATGACAACACTATACGCCACATTGGCCTTCTCTTTATTCTTGTCCTTTGAGTTAGATTGTGCTTCACCTAGTGGCCTTTTTCTTTTTGTTACATGTGTTCTTCTTTCTTTCTAGTTCAACTTTGTAGTATTTGCAATCAAGCTTACTGTAGTATTTGCAATCAAGCTTATTGTGACCTTACCTACCACATTGATAACAAGTCACTTAAGCCTTGCTTTTCCTTTTGCTTCTTTTACTCTATGCATTTTCACTTTTCTTTTTTGTTTTGCCTCTACCCACATTGACTTAACCATTGCCCTCTCTATTGGCTTTCCTCCTAATTTCCACATTCAGAATAGAAATCCTTACACCATCAAAGATAAGATTGGGGTTATTCCAAAGTGAAAGAACCAATATTTCCCATGAATTAGGTAAGGTCATAAACAAGAAAATGGCCTTAAGCTTATCATCAAATGCAGGTAAACAAGAGTCTTGCAATTGCGAGAGGGTACATGTACAAGCAAATAAGTGCTCAACTTTACTTTTCGACTCATCAAGCTTCATATCCACTATCTTACGCATAAGATGCATTTGATTTACAGTCCTTGTATCTTCACGAATGGCTTTGAGCTTCTTGCATACCTCAAATGCACTAATAAGGCCCTTCAGATCCGCTAAAATTCCATATAATACATTCATCTTGATATAAGTGATGGCCTTTGTTGCTTTTGTCATATCTTCATGCTTGACTTCCTCAAAAGCTTCTTTTTTATGGAAGATGGGGAAGTCTTATATAACATTAGAAAGCTCCCAAGGAGTACTTTTTGACCATCTTTGAGCAAATTATTGATTAAGTACCAAGTTTAGGGTTGTTAGATTTTTTGGCACATTTGAACATTTTGACATTGTTTTCCAATGATGTCAAATGACTTTAAGTCATATCTTGAAGACAAAGGTATCTCTCATCAACTCACTATTGTTTACACTCCATAACAGAATGGACAGGGCACATGTTGAAAGGTCACGTAGTACGATATCTTCAAAGAAGCTTTCCCTAAGTTTTGGCACGATGCTATTCATACAACTGTAGCATTCTAAATAGGTCTTCCACAAAAGCTTTTAAGATGATTACACCTTATAAAGCATATTATGGTAAGAAGCCCAATGTGAATAACTTCAAAGTTTTTGGTTTTCCCTCTTATGTTCACATTGAGAAGGATCACGGTAAGCTTAATGCGAAAGCTATCAAAGTTGTTTTTATTGATTATGCTATTGAAAGCAAAGGTTGCAGATTCTATGTGTCAAAAACAAGTAAAATCCTACTCTCATGCAATGCATATGTAGCAGAAAGTCAATGATAAAGATGAAGATGTTCCAAAGTTTATAAGAGAAGATGTTTCTTCATTTTTTGACAGAAACTTGGAATCTTATATTCATCCATACATGGAGTGTGATCAACTTTCTCAGTCCCCCAAGGTTTCTAAAGATAAAGATAAAGAGAAAGTTGTAATTCATGCTCCTATTGAATATTCACCGCTATCAACAACACCTTCTCCCATTCCTACTAAACATGTTGAAGAACCCGAGGAAAGAGTGGCAAAAGGGATAGGAGATGGAATCAATTCATCAAAAACTTCCTAAGTGGTTCTTGCAAACAATGCAAGATAGTGGCATCCAAAGTTTTAAAGGAAGGACAAGAAATCAAAAAGATCATGCACATCATATAAATTATGCAAAAGCTTTTGAGATTCATAACATTCTTTCTCTGACTTCAATTGAAAATGACCCTCCTAGTGTCAAAGATGCATTACAAAGTCCTGTTTGGAAGGAAGCTATTCAAGACAATATTGATTCCATACACAAGAATCAAACATGGAAGCTTTGTGAGTTATGTCTAATGATATATAACACGACCATGAAAGAGGCCACGGAGAGCTACGTGGTGGTGTGCTCGGTTGCTCCAAATGCCATGGGACTTGGTTTTTGTGTGAGGAGAGAGAAAATAGAGAGAGAAACTTGTGTAGAAATTCGGAGAAGAAGATGGAAAAGCTGAAGTTGTAGAAGTCCCAATCAAGTTCTAAGAGATTTGAGACCAAGTCTTATTGATAAATAACTTATAGGCCGTTTGGACATGTTCACACATGACCAATGACCAAAAGTCATAAAAATAATGTAAATGCCTATAACTCCCCAATTCGAGGTCCAAAAAACATAACAAAAATATGTATGGAAAGCTCCTAGAGAGAGCTTTCATGTGGAAGGGTCAAAATATACTAAAGGAGAGTCCTTGGGACCTTTATCTCCAACAACCTCCCATCTGAAGGACAAAGGAGGCTCCTTTAAGCTAAGTAACTCCCACCATCTGTATACAGAGCTGATATTGTGCATTGAGTAGACACTTTGTGAGAGCATCTGCAAGATTCTAAGAAGTATTGACTTTGATCAAAGTGATCAAGCCATCTTCTAACACCTCTCTGATGAAGTGGTACCTCACATCAATATGCTTTGCGCGAGCATGGAACATGGTATTCTTTAGCAAACATATGGCACTTTGGCTATTGCATCCAAGAACAAGTGCCCTTTCAGGCATCCCAAACTCGCTCCATAAGCGGGCTAACCAAATGGCTTCTTTGGAAGCCTCTATGGCTGAAATATATCCAGCCTCTGTAGTAGATAGTGCGCCTATCCTCTGAAGCCTGGAGCACCATGAAATAGCTCCACCGGCAAGGGTGTATACACAACCACTTGTGGACTTGCATATGTCCACATCGCCTGCCATGTCCGAATCATAGAATCCTTTTAACTCCAATGGATTCATTCCATAACATAGGGATTTACCTTTGGTCCCTTTCAAATATCTCAAGATAGATTTAGCTGCCTCCCAATGAGCTTTGTCTGGATTATCCATGAAACTGCTAACAACTCCCAATGCATGAGCAATGTCTGGCCAAGTGGCAACCATAGCAAACATAAGTGAACCACAAGCTGATGCATATGGAACACTCTTCATGTAGTTGGTTGCATCATCATCTTTGGGACAGTCATTCTTGGAAAGCTTAACATGTGGCTGCAATGGCACTCCAAGACGCTTGGCATCAGCCACATTAAATCTGCACAGCTTCCCCAAGGTCTTTCATTGAGAATGCAGAGTTCAGCTGCTGTTTTAAAGCATTTGGAGTGTTCTTTTTCTTCCGAGCCAGCAGTATATCATCTACATACAGCACAAGAATGATTAGGCTTCCATCTTCATCCTTTTTAGTGTAAAAACAGTGGTCTGCATGGCTTCTTTTGAAGCCATGTTTGAGCATAAATGCATCAAACTTCTTATACCATTGTCTAGGAGCCTGTTTCAGCCCAAACAACCTCCTTTTCAGCTTGCATACCAGATGCTCTTTTCCAAGAATGGCATATCCTTCTGGCTGTTTCATGTACAGCTCTTCATCTAAATCACCATGCAAAAAGGCTGTTTTAACATCCATTTGGAATCAAATCCAAGGCAGCTGTGAGAGCAAATAACACATGTAATGCGGTCATTTTAACCACCGGAAAGAACACCTCTCGGAAATCAATGCCCTCTTTTTGGGCATATCCCTTAGCAACCAGCCTTGTCTTATACTTGGGTTTGCCATCAACAGTTTTGATTTTGTATACTCACTTGTTGGGAATGGCCATCCTACCTTTGCAACCGAATCCCAAGTATCATTTGCATGCAAGGCCTTTATCTCTTCCTACATGGCTAACTCCCACTTCTTCTTGTACTCACATAGCTTTGCTTCTTTACAAGTGAGAGGCTCAACCTCATCTGATAACATAGTGCAAGGTACAAAGGGGTCATATCTGTTCACTAGCCTCTTAGGACGTGTAGATCTTCTTACCCAATGATCCACATTATCCGGCCATGGATCTACGTCAGGAGGTACAACAACTTCTTCATTGCTAATGGGCTGCTATACATCATTTCCAGCCCTGTTTTCAGCATGACTAAGTGGCTGCATATCAGATTTAACATGTGGCTGTACATGCTGAAATTTGACTTTTTTATGGTCACTTTTAGAGGCACAATCATTTTTGAGCAGCCTTGCCTCATTAAATACAACATCCCGGCTATGTATTACCTTCTGAGTTGAGGTAGCCAAATCCTGTAGCCCATTTCACCTTCATCTTAACCCATGAAGATTCCTTCTATGGACTTTGCATCAAACTTGCTTCTCAACTCAGGCCTTATATGCACAAAAGCATCACAACCAAAGATGCGTAGGTGGTCATATGAAGCTGGTTTGCCAAACCAAACCTCTTCCGGAATGCCACCTTTTAAGGACATATGAGGGGATCGATTGCTAACATGAACTGCAGTTTTCATCTCTCTCTCTCTCTCTCTCTCTCTCTCTCTCTCTCTCTCTCTCTCTCTCTCTCTCTCTCTCTCTCTCTCTCTCTCTCTCTCTCTCTCTCTCTCTCTCATATTTACTCATCTCTGGGCAGTGGGTATGTTGGACTTTATTTCTTTCTAGTACTTTTAGCCAGGACACTGAATCAGATTCACCTTTTTCTAACATTTCTGTCTCATAGGTCATTTCGGCCTTTAGCAGACATGAAATATACCATTTCATTTCTCTTTTCTAGTAGCTTTACTGCTGTTTTGCCCATCACAATTTTTATCAACAATTACCTCTATGGCACTTTCAATTTCGCTCAATACAATTATCTTTATTTTCTTTCTTTTATCTTACCCAGACATTGGATCAAATCCATCATGATGTACCTTTCCATTATGAAAGTCATTTGGGCTTCTTAGAGACATCAATAAATCAAATCATTTCTCTCACTCTCCCTATTGAAGATGGATGTGGCCAAAAACACAGAGCATCAACCTTTCCAATATTTCGTGTGAGTCACAAATGCAGCATCAAGCCAAAAGCTTAGTGGATATGCTAAACTATAATAGAATGTGCTGATGCATAGCATAACCCTCTGGATAAGTTTAAACCAGCACTCGATATTGGACAGTATTGAGTTCCTCCTTGAGATTGCATTATATTCACCTAATTGTACATAAAACTCCACACATAAGCTCACCAGAGATACATGTTTTCAACATGTGTAGATACACCTCTAATGATACAGGTTACAGGACAAAGTCCTTTCACTCGTAAAAACATGCACAAATAAATGCACAAAGGTTCATTTCAAAATGCTTACTAAAGGTGCACAACTTCTAAATAACATATCCACAAATTAGATCTCCAATGCTCAACTACACATTATTGCACCTCAGCTTCCAACTGGTCGCTAACTTTAAACAAAAGAACTAAATTTATTAAGAACTGGGTCTACCAGGGCCAGTCGCATCAGGTCCACGAGTGATCCGAAGTCTTCTGACAGTAGTGACAAACATGCTGCATGTCAACAGCAAAAAAAGGTGTCAACCTTCAGTTCTTAAAATTACATGTATGCCACATAAAATCAGAAAATTTGGATAGTATAGACTAAGATGTTGGTCATAAAATTTGAGGCAGAAAGGGGAGCAAAACAATGAAAACAGTGCAGCTTTAATAAAATGACAATTTAAGGCCAACATATCAGTGATATAGGGGCTATGCACAGCCTAAATAATTCTCAGGCCATGGCAAATGGAAAATTTATTGTGTTTTATATCACCTTTGGAACCATTACTGACTACTCGAAAAAGATGATGACTCCATGATCACTCATAAAGTTGCCTTGACAGATGAAGGCATCCAACTTGGCAATGAGTGGTCTCTTACAAATATTATATCCAGAAAACACTTCATGTTTAGGCAACAGGCAGATGAAAATAGAACTACATTATAAAACTGAAGGAGTAGGTAAAGGTCTGAAGAAAAAATGCTACAAAGAGAGAACATCCAGCAATGATTTTACGGCTATGTGTTTCAATAGGACAGATCTATACCTCCATGGCACGTCACCGACCAGCATCCAGTCTCCATCCTTGTCCTCGTAGGTTAGAACATAGTCAGAACCATTAAGTAGTCGAAAATGCTTGCTATCATTCCCAGAGGCCACTTGTGAACTACCTTGAGCTGTGAAATGAATAAAAGGACCTCATTATGACTAGATTTTCAATAAACGACTCTTTGTTCCAATTTTAATATCATCCTCATTAAAGAAAGGATTCCTAAATGCATATGTCTGTGTACCAAAGCGTGCAAGCATAGATGGTACATATAAACAAGCATACAAGCAATTTTCCACTTATATGTATGTGTAAGCATAGATGGTACATGTACACAAGCATATGTATGTGCAACAAGGCGTCCAAGCACAATGGTACATATACACAGGCACAATAAATTCTACCACTTACAACCATATATATGTCCAGCATGATTTCATGAAAGATAAATTGAATCATGATTGACATTCTAGTTACCATTGTTGGATGGTTGAAACATCTCCTCTAATGCTGAAAGTAAACCCTCATAAGAGTGATGTGCATTAAGATCCACTTTCCGGCCAACTGTTACACCATCCATGTTGACCTTGACAAACATTTCCATTGGTTTTGCTAGTGTGTTCTTACGATAAGACCGAATTGGAGGCCATCCCACAACTCTGTCCCTGAGCGATACAAAACGAAAACAAACTTGAAAGGAATGAGCTATTCTAGAGTGAAAACGAAATCTCTGGTGAGAAATGAACACAGCAGTCATTCCTCGTTTCAGGACTCAGTGTAGTTTGCTCAAGAGCTACTGATTTGGAAAATAAGGGGCAATCAAAGCTTAGTCCTCATTAGCAATGCTTCAGCCATAAACTAACATAGTCACTTTATGTGTCAATGAATATCTCATCGCCGTGTACAGCTATAAACAGTGTTTCCAGTAATGCTAGATCGATCTATATAGGCACGAGGTCTACAGTCAGAATTCTCAGTGTAATCGACGTTTTCCTTTCATCCGTCCCCACTAAATATTGGAATTCACTGATAGAACCTCCTTGACAGCAACTATTCACCCAGGTACTGAATGGAAAATCTGGAATCCAGAACCTGCCATAACCGGCTGACTGAATGCGCAATAAACGATACTTACAGAAAATGATCCACTTACTTTGGCGGGGGCGCCTCAATTGAAGGAGACTCTTGAGCAGTCTCAGCAAGTTCACGAGTCATTTGGTACGCACTTGGGGGACCATCAGCGCCTCCTGCTTTCTCCATTCGATTTACGTTGACTGCTTTGTTGTTTCCAAGAGCGTGTGATGTAGATTGTTCGATCCCAACATGCCATGGAGCTGTCACAGTAGTCTTGGGAGGTGCCCAACCAGGAAGGAACGCAGTCTGAGGCTGCTTGGGCAATGATTTTGTGTCCGCATCTCCGTTCTTTCCGGATACGACTGTCATGTTCCTTGTATCATTTGTCACGTGGAACTTAGCCATATCAGACATAGCCTCTGAGTAGCCTCGTTTCATGCCATTTTTAAGTGTAGATGGGTGCACAACTGCACCCTGAGCTTGAAAACAATTTCCCGCTCTGGAAATGCTGTCTGGCTCTTGTATGGACAGTGCAAACTGAGAACTCTGGAAATCTCTGATGTGCTGCAAAGGAGGAGGCATTGACACGCTCCCACCCTCCGATGCGCTAGTCCTCAAAGGCAGATTGGTCCATGTTGCTTGAAGAGGTTTTTTATCCGCAGAGACGCCATCTAAGAACGCGTATGTTTGAACGATGTTAGCATCGATCATCGTCTTGGGCATGCCTTCCTGCGAAGAGAAGGAAAATGATATTGTTTTCTCCCCATCTTCTGCCACCTCTGTCTTCTTGGAGGACATCAAACCAAGGCCTAACCCAAGGCACAGCTCAGTTTCGTTCAGACTGAGCTCCTGCTGACATTCTGATTTCTCCAGAGATGCGGATGACACCTCGGCCATGCCAATGTAGTCATGCTCCTTCAGCGTGGAGCCGCTTTCACCAGAATTTTCTGGTACAGGTTTCTCTTCTGTAGTTTCGTCGCTGGGAGAAACCACTGCAGAGTAATTGTTTGAATCGCTGTTGTCAGTAGGGGACATAGTAGATTTCCACAGAGGCGGACCACCTCCTCCATCACCAGAAAATGAAATATTACTCTGGCTCCCTAAGCTGAGGAGGCCTTGTCTCTGCTCTATCCCTTGGCGCCATGAATCTTCAGTGGCCATACCAGGAATCGTAGCATAAACGAGACGATGTTGCCAAAGTACAGTTAAAGAAACAGACACGGAGCTGAGAAAGACGCGAGACGGAGGAAAGATGAAAACAATGTGTGCAGACTGGCAGGCTGCAAGAACTGGAAACTGCTAGCTTGGCTATGGCGGCCGAGACTTTTGAAGAAGATAGAAGATAAAAACTGTTTGTGATGAGATGGGGAAAGAGTGGGGCCGGAGTGTGGAGGAGAGCAGCGAGCAGAAGCGAAGAACCAGCGGACAAACGACCCGAGAACCGCATCTCGTACAGCCACTGCATATTTCCCAACAAACAGGGGAGAGGCAGATTGGGGTCCTCCAAACATTGGTCTCAATTAGAAGGAAAGAAGGAATGAGAAAATATGCAAAAGAATTCAAAGCTCGCATTCAGTATTTCAGGTAGCTAGCTATAATAATAAGGGCATAATTTTTTTTCAAGTAGAGGTTGTTTGGTTGGGTCTTTCTCTTTTGAGGCAGAGACAAGGCTTCAATTTTTCCTATCGGAGGACAATTGTAGATCTCAGGTCAGTGTATTGTCTTCGGATAAAATTAGATGAATTACCTTCGGGCAATTTTTTTTGACTGTCACCTTAAAATAGTTTAACCTTTTCTTTGTGAGATAGGGAGGATCCCATGGATACTATGCCAATTCTTTTTATGGTAAGACAATTGTGGATCTCAGGCCAGTGTAGTGTCCTTCGACAAAATTAGACGAATTACCTTCGAGCAATCCTTTCTAAATGTCACCTTTGAATAGTTTAACCTCTTCTTTGTGAGATAGGGAGGATCGCATGAGTACTATGTCCGTTCACTTATAGAGTCGTTATTTCAATCAATTCAAGCAAGAGAGATTACGCTTCGATCAAACTTCCCTTTTTAAAAAAAATAAAAATTTAAGAAGACATTCGCCCTCTATTAGGGGAGTATAGCCATTGAAGTGTGCCTCCCTTGTGGGAATATGGTCACTCGTGTGCGAAGAGTGTGGCCTCTATTCCCATAACCTCTTTGCTAAGATGCAAAGACCTTATTGTCTTAAGATGTAACAATTTTTTAGTCTATTGGAGTCTAACATAGTAGGAAACAACATGTGGAATCTCTATCGCTCAAGTCATCCTTCTCAAAATCATATAGAACAACTACATATGTTTTTTGATGGGAAAAAACTTGTTGTCCTATGGCTAGAATCCTTCTTGCAAGGTGACCCACTTTAAGTACTATTCTTGCACATTTGTGCATGGGATCATCAATAGTTGGACTAGTCACACAGCCTTCAAAAGCTTGAGGTGATGGAGATGTGTATTTGTAGCCAACTCATGGAAGCCTCGTAGTTGAGAAACAACTCATCATGGCAAGTTGGGCTTGGCCCAATATTATCCCTTGTGAAGAAGTCTTATGTATTACAATATCAAACCAAACCAAGCTATGAAGAAACATGTTGTTGGATCTACCCTCATTTATACAATGTTTGTTTTTCCATGGCTCTAGTCTAGGAAAGATGTTCATGATCAAAATTGGCATAGGCCATCTAGGGGCAAAAAAAAATTGGACCTTCAAATCATCTATTGAGGGATGACTTCATCAAGAGTCCACTGCTAGAGTATAACTCTTGATTGAGACAACAATGATGAGAGATATGGGATGAATGATCCATTTTTGTCAAAGTTTGCTGAGCTACTCTTGTTGTAAATATCAAATGCAAGCTAATGAGATAGTGCAAGACGACGGATGTTATAATGAGCATATTATTATGCATACTTCTTTGGACAATATAGCTTCTTTGTGAGTACATATAGAAACATCATGAGCATATTATTATGCATACTTCTTTGGACAATATAGCTTCTTTGTGAGTACATATAGAAACTTAAAGCAGATAAAACCTTGTCACAGAAAAAAAAATTATATGAATGTTCCAAGAGAACATATAACAACTATTACTAAGATTTTTAAAGGTATTGGCATTACTAACTACTTAGAACATATAGTTCTAATCAAGAAGTTGAGTATGTTGGAGAGTATGTTGGAGAGTGTGTAATAGGAAGAATGTTCAAATCTTTCACTTAGTTGTTTTTCATGTTTAAGCATAATATGCTCTTGATAGTGTCAAGTTGAGTATGTTGGAGAGTATGTTGGAGTGTGTAATAGGAAGAATGTTCAAATCTTTCACTTAGTTGTTTTTCATGTTTAAGCATAATATGCTCTTGATAGTGTCTGATGAAGCGAAAAGAATGTTTAAATATATCACTTGATTGTTTTTTTTAAGAGGAAGTTTGGCTTAAATCTATCTCACTTGCTTAAATTGATTGAAAGAACGAATGTACAAGTGAAGAGGGATTCCTCTATATCACAAAGCAAGGGTTAGACTGCCAAAAGGCTGTGCTTGAAAAAGATTGCCCAAAAAAATTTATTTTTACTTTTGCTTGAAGGCAATACACTGATCCAGGGCTCATAATTGTCCTGTCGTAAAGAGGAGTTGAAGCCTCAGTACTCCCCCTCAAGAGGCAAGAGACCCAACCAAATAGCCTAATATGCACTAACAATTATGTTTAATTGTTTTTCATGTTTAAGCGTAGTACACTCTTGGTAAGCTTCTCTATAACCATCTATAATCAAGAAATTGAGTATGTTGCAATGTGTAGTAAAGTGAAAAAAATGAATCTTTAACTTAGTTGTTTTTCATGTTTAAGCATAATATGCTCTTGACCATCTTCTCTATAATCAAATCTTTCACTTAGTTGTTTTTCGGGTTTAAGCATAATATGCTAATTGATCACCTTCTTAAAGTTGAGTATGTTACAGAGAGTGTAGTGAGAAGAGTGAAGTTGAGTATGTTACAAAGAGAGTATGAGAGAGTGTAGTGAGAAGAGTGAAGCTGAGTATGTTACAAAGAGAGTGAAGTTGAGTATGTTATAGAGAGTTGAGTATGTCACATTCTCGAGAGTTTGTTTGTGGTCTCATTGTTTTAGCCTTATATTATTTAACGAGTTTGCCTAAAAAAACAAACTATTCAAAGCATAGTTTTTTCTCTTGGTGGGTGAATTCAATGAAGGTGCAAGTAGTCATTTAATAGTCCATGCTCATAGCCTTTACCTAGATTTCTCATGTTTTTTTTACCCTTTTGTTTTCGGGTCTCATATACGGGTGTAGCATAGAAGCATGTGTGCTTTTTTTTCCTCCTCTCATCAAATTGTCAACCTAGATGCATGGTGAGTACAAATCTCAACCTACTTTTACACTCATCATCCAAAGCCTACATGTGTCAATTGCTTGACACCTTCCAAGTTGAAGCAAACATTCGTACCTCGTGCATCAATTGTTTAACATCTTGCAAGTTGAAGCATCTCATCTCCAAGTTTACAAAAGCCTTGAATATATTAGCCACATCTTAAGCAACAGAAAGAATCAAGGTTTCAACATACCCCATGGCCAATGGGGGATAGGATTATGTAGATAAAGGAGAGTTCACATAGTCCATTACACACAGAGGCTTCTTCTATAGATAAGCATGGCTTGGATGAGCATGATGGTTCTTCATTCTATGTTATCTAGCCAACTCCATGTTCATCTATAGTCTATATGATCCCATGATCTCTCCTTCCATTCCATGAAATGTAAATGATAACATTAACATCTACAAATGAAGTGTACAAGAGTTGTTGGGATCATTTTTTTATAGGGAATTAATTTCTTTACATCAAGCCCCAACTTTCACATGTCTAGTGTCAAGGAGACAACGATGCTTTGTATGGCTTAATCAAAGTTTTGTGTGGAGTGTGGTTTAGTGGCAATACACTTGAACTTGTAGTAGAAATTTGAGAGTTGAAGTCTTGCTTCTTTGAACATTTAGGTGTAGATTTTCAAGAATTTATAGGAAGAAAAATCATGGAAATTCAATAAATATACGTAGAGTTGGCTGATGAACAACAGGGTCATAAAATTAACACAAATCTACAAAGATCATGCTAAGCATTAGGGCACAACCAATTGTCAATTTGGGAGAATAAAAATAAAAATAAAAAATTGAAAATTAAGCACTTTCAAAAAAGAGGACTTCAAGACTCATCGACTTTCACGGCCAAGACTTGACCTTGAATTTTAGGAGAAAGAAAATAATGAAAATCTTTGATTTAAGTGTTTAAACCCTGAAGATTTAAGTAAAAATTGTACTTCAAGGGTGCAACAAAAAGCCACATGTTAGTAAAAAGGGAAGGAAAAGGCAGAAGTCAACCTAGTCCAAACTTTAAACATTGAAAATAGTAAAGTTTGGAAAAAAATGGAGGTTTTACACAAAGATTGCACACATCAATATTGTTTTTCTTATTCTATGTGGATCCAAATTTAATTTGGACCACATGACTTAGTCAAACTCCATGCCTTCATAAGAGGGGAAAGGGCTAGAGTCATGCTAAATGAATTGACCACCCATAATTTCCTGAACTACTCAATGCTAAAAAGATTAAGGTTGCCTCAACAAAAGTCTCCACATCATTATGTAGTGTCCGTGATGCAAAGATAGGATAAGAAAGTTTGGCAAACTATGATTTTTGGTCTCAAAATTGAGTTTCAGAGATATAAAGATAGACTTTAATTCCAGATAACACATATGAAAAGAACTGATGTAGTGTTGGATAGGGAGTGATTTTGGGGTCTAGGTAGATCACTTAAAAGGACTTATCTTTTTGAATACTTTGGAATTTGAAAGAAATGGTATCAATTACTTGATTCGAGGGGAACATGATGTGTCGAGTACTCCCTTGATCTCAAGTATGGAACTGAAAAAGCTTTGTTGCCCTAGCACAATGGTGAGAACCACGTTAAGAAGCTTCACCTCCTTAATGTCAATCCGAGGGAGAGGTAGGAGTGATATGAAGATCGTGAACGTGAGATGATGTGAGAGTGAAGGTGAGAAGCACCAAAGATGCACACACACATACACACACACAATGAAGAGACAAGCAAGACACAATGGAAGGTGAGAAATTAACTCTATTACTCAAGAATGCTCTTACAAGCTCAAACTAGCTCTATGCTCACACTAACCAAAATGAACCACCCGCAAAAATGAGCTCTCTAGCTCTTTTTATAGTTTCTAGACTAGTTTTGACCGGTTTCACATCTAGTGACCGGCCTAGTTAAAAATTAGGTCCTAGAGGCTATTTGGAAGGGTAAACGATGTCTAAAAATAACGAAATTTGGTACGAGCATTCTACCTAAGCTCCTCAAGCTCGAGGACTCCTCGGCTTGCACAAAATAGAGCTATGGATTACAAAATGTGGTTTTCTATGATACATATGTTACAATTAGTGATAATAATCACTGTTGAATGTTTTGAGAATTAATAAGAATTATATTTGTTTAAAAAATTGATCCGCCTGGCTCCCTGCTTCGTCTTCACATGCTTCCGTGGCGTCTGTGCCTCTGACTGCTTCCAACACCCCCCTCCCTCTCGCTTCTGTCGTCCCTGACAGAACCTTGTTGTGAGGTCTGCCGGATGTAATTCTGTAGGAGGTCTTGAGCGAGGGTGTGCTCTGATACACGAATACCTCGGGCTAGATCAGCCTCGAGTTTCTCCCAGTCGATAGGTTGCGGCTCGTCTGGTGGTGGGAGCTGATAATGTGTGGAGTACACCATTCGTTCACAGGCGAATAATTGCAATAAGTGTGTGGGCCTGCTTATAAATACCTCTGAATGGTACTCCCAAAAGCCGGTGGTGAACATTTCTTCGAATGTTTGCTTGTAACATGCCGGCAGATATTTGATCCTGCAATGCCAGGCGTAACACACCCGTAGCGATGGCGTTGTGCTCATATCATAGACTAAATCAAAGTTGCCATGCTCAAAGCCCGGGGTGTTAACATGGGGAGCCTTGATGCGCCGGAAGACTTTAAAGACCATCTGCATCATGTCAAAGATTTTGACAGTCATGTGCGCGGCAATATCATCCATATGTTTTAATCGAGGGAGCCAGTGGCGGATCGTCGCCATCATGTAGCCTACTGTGGGTAACGCGACTGGTGGCTTGAGGTAGGGATAGTTCAACCAGTCTTGGCACTGCTTATTGTTCTGTAGCTTTATAGCGAAGGCAGTCCAAGAGCGGCGTCGTGGTACTGGTCCCCAGCACGGATTAAATTTTAAGTGAAGCGGCGCGTTTACCCACGTGCTCATCATCTCTGGATAATTTTGCAATAAATCTTTGCGCCAGTCTGGTTGAAGGATTTCACCTCTCTGCGCCCTTGGTGGCAAGTCCTCTGGCTCGAATTGAGTGGCATGCGTTGGTTTCATGCCGGTTTCTTTCTCTATGGTTAACTGATATTCTGCCATTAACATGAAGTATGGTTTATACTGAAGCTCATGCCCAGATATGTATCGTCGCGGGGCCATTTGAGCAAAGAATGGTGATTGTAAAATTTTCTCTTCAATTATGGCCATGGCATGTAGCTGTGCCTCTACTCTGGCTGAGTGTGTCGTTCCGAGTTCTTCTACTGTCTTCATCCACGCGGGGTAGGTAATTCGTAGGTCATCTGGCCTTCGGCCGTGACACGTCCGCCTGGGATGGGTATCGATTCATAAGCCTCTTCGAAGGTCTCCTCCACCGGGATAGTGACGGTTTCTTCCTCAGCTGGTAGCTCAGGTGGGGAGTCTGGCCTTGGTGGTGCTTCATAGATGGCAATCCTAGATTCAAGATTTGTTACATGGGCCCGGAGTGCGTTGAGTTCCTCTAAAACTTCAGGGGCAGGGTCCACAGGCGCTGGTAATTCCGCTGCTACTGGTACCTGTTGTGTTGCTGGTTCTCTGAGTTGTAGCAGTTTGTGGTCTTCCTTTAACTTTTGATGTTCTTCGTTCATACGATCATAGTCCTCGAGCAATCTGACATGGTCGTCTAGCAGCATCCGCATCGACTCAGATGGGATTGCCTTGAATCTGCTCGGACTTAGTGGCTGTTCTGGATGATCTAAAGCCGCTTCCAAGTTCTCTCTATTCTGCTCTTGGAGTCTCTGGTTCTCCTCTTTTGCTGCGGCTAAGTGTCTTCTTAGTAAGCCCATATTTCTAGTAAGCGTTGCATTGCGGACAGTCTGGGCTCTAAGTAGGTTATCCAAATCCGCGGTGGCCTCTTTGGTTTTCTCCTCACTTTCTAGTTCTAACTTGTGATAGGCCTCTCGTAAATCCTGGTATCGGCTGTTCAGTGAGGCGTTCTCAATTGATAACAAATTAAGCTGCGTTTGTAATTCATTCGTTGTCGTCTGCAGCTGTTGATAGTGGGTGCCGAGTGATGCAAACTCCTCGCGGACTTGCGTCATGCATGCGAACATGTGTTGAAATGCTGTGTCTATGGTGGGCGATAGTAGTAGTGAAGTGCTAAATGTGGATGCAGCGGGAGTAGATGCAGTGGGAATGGGAAATGGGGTTGGGACAGTGGATGCAGTGGTGATTGTGGAAAATTGTGAAGTGCCTAAATATGAAGGTGCTGTGAGGGGAGTGGGTGGTGGTGAGGTGGATGGTGATATGTCCATGCCATTGGACGTGTTTAGTGTTGTGACTGTGAAAAGTGGTGTGATTGTGGGTGGCTGTGTAGGTGTGAATACGGGATTTACAAACGTAGAGTAGTTTACAGGGGGGATGGTTGGAATAGTTTGGTGAAACGGGGAAATAGGGGTTATGGTAGGTTGGGGAGGTGAGACTGGTGAGAAGGTTAGTGGGGTTAGGAAGGGGAATGGGAGTCTTAGAGGTGGGGGAAACGCTGGGAAGGATGAAGGGGTGAAGGGGTTAACATACGGATGCGGAGGGTTGGGTGTGGGCATGGTGGTATGAATGGGTAAGGACGAGGTTGTGGCTATACTGCTGTGTACAGGTGTGGATGTGGGGAAAGCAGGTGGGTGTGCGGGTGATATGGGATGGGTTGGTGAAAGATGAGGTGAGAGGGGAGTCGAAGGGGTGGATGTTAATTCGAGGATAGTAGTGGTATGTACAATGGTGGTACGGGGTGGCGAATCTACAAGGATGGTTTCTGCGGTTAATGAACGTTCGGGGGCGAGGCGTGCCTCCCTAGCTTGTGCTGAAGATTGGGCTCCTGTTGGTACACGAATATACTCCCCAGGTTTTGAGAGTAGTCGCACTCGGCGGGGATCAAACTGTGGTAGTTGCTTTCTTTGTAAAAACCTGAGTGCTTCATGTGAGCCTACGGATTTGACTAACTCTCTGAACCCTCTGATATATGCGTCTTCGAATCCTCCGGAGATGAGTTCTTGTTCAATTAATGCCTGGCTCTCCTCTTCAGTTAACTTCTTTCGTGCCCAGACTTTCTCCATGGTACGATATAATTTCTTTATAGCCAGTGTGTACGCTGCGGCTTCGAATGTCTCATCTTCATATGTGCTGGTGTCGCCGTGTGTGTCGGTTTGTTGGCCTTGGCCCTCTGTCTGTTCGTCATGTGAGCCCTGGCTGGCTTCATCGTCGCCTTGATCGTCGTCTGTTTCGGTTCTTTCTTCTTCAGAGCCCGACACAGCTTGTCCCTGTGGCAAATCTCGCGGCGTAGTAGGGTAGCTGGGACGTTCATATTCCTGGGAGAACAGTTGTGCTTCTGAATACTGGAATTCGTTTGAGAATGCATCAGGCATCTCAAAATCAAATGTCGTGTTTATGGGGTCGGCCTCCATATGTGGTATCGGGAAAGAAAACGCTTCCGCACCAATAGTGGTGGGAGCTTCTGCAGTTGTGGTGGGGGGTTCTGTGGTGGTAGCTGCCTGAGGTGCAGCGGTACTAGTGGTGGCCTCTGTAATCACTGGTCTGGACAACCGTATGCGAATAGGTTGTACAGTGGGCGCAGCTTCTGTCTGTGGTCGCTCGGGAGAGGGTTGTGGTGACGGCGACTCTGGCACTTGGAGGCAAGGGATGGTGCCTCGCATGCGCTTACCTGCCCGTGTCCTACTGGGCTTCCTGGCTTTCTTCGTGGTGCCCTTGAATGCCTTCAATTCCTCTCCTGTTAATGCATGCTCGATGGGCAAGTCATAAGCCAAACACATATACACAATTCTTGTGAGTGCACAACATCCGTTAAGCACTTTTTTACGCTCCCATCTGTGCTGTGCCAGGTACATTTGGTCTATGATCCAGCTTGCCAGATCAACTGTTTGAGGTCCCGTACATGCCAAATATAATCCGAACCATATTCTTTTGTGTGGCATGGTAAACCTGTCCTGAGCTGGGAATGCGAAATGTTGCATGCATATTCTTAGTGGCTTTGACAGCTCAGGTGTAATGGCCGAAATCTCTTCCCACTTCGTGACATCCCCACGTTTCATCGGTTCTGGAATTAATCTCTCTCGATCTGTGGGTGTGTGGGTTCCATGAATCTTGATGGCTGCTCTGATTAAGTCTTTAGAGAGATAAAATCTCTTGTAGGGTGGATCATCCACTAGAGTAGGCAATATAAAGGTTCCTGGGATGTCCTTATTTTCTGATGCCAGCAGGGTAGTGATTAAATAATAGCACCTATAAAAATCCGGTTTGGGCAGAGGATCACTGAAGTATTCTGTGAAGCCTGCTCTGGCCCAAACATGAGTTAAATCCTGGGTGCTTTGTAGGGCTTCGAACTCTCTGGAGAAAAACTGGTACTTTCCCCACGTGCGGTCATCAAAAGTCAGAGAGGATTCAAAAATAAAGTCTGCGTCCGCAAGGGGTCCTGCAAGGCCCTGAAACCAATGAGAGTTCCTGTGTATCTTTTCGGTGTAGCCCATAGGGGGGTTATCGATAGGCATGGGTCCTGGAAACCCTTGAAATTCCGGCGGTGGAGCAGTTGGGTGTGATTCTGCTCGTAGCACGTTGAGTGGCACAGCCGCTACACTGGGGCCTGCTCCTGATGTTCCTTCGTCGGTTTGCATGGTGGCTGGTGCGCTAGTGAGAAAGATCTGCTACAAAAGATTAACACATTAGCATGGAAATTAATCATGATCCCATTAAAGTGAGACCGCAATCCCTTTCCATAACTGATGCGTAACCTGTGTAGCCAAGTGCTGTGATGTGATGGATGCAATGTTTCTTGCAGCACTAGTGCAGGTCTCTAGACACCTATACGTTTCAGATCATGCATACATTTCTTGATGAGATGAGATTACGAGTGATGTGGGATGACGGTGTGTGAATTTATACAAGGTTTAAAGGTTAGTGATTTAGTACAAGGTTGTATGTTAGTCGGGGGGTAGTTAGACAATGGGTTAGGGGAAGACGGTTGGACACGTTTCGGTATCCATTTCCTAAGGATCTTGGAGTGGTGAGGGGTAAAGGGTGGTATCGGGTGTGGTGGTGTCGAGGGATGAAAAGGTTTGTAAGGATTATATATTACATGGCATATGGGTTGAGCTATGATACATGGTTTGGGTACCCAAATCTGCGTGGGTGTGGGTCTATGGGTAAGGTACTTCTTGGCGATCCACATTTGTCGGATGCTCGGACCTGTAGAAGAAGGTCGAGGGGATGGTGGATATCGATTCTGTTTCTGTTCGGCCTTTTGCTTGTTAATCTCTGCTTGGTTGGAGTCCTTCGGTGCTTTTTGTCCTTTCGGCACCCATATTTGTCTGGTGCCGCTTCCTTTGGGAGACCTAAACTGCCTTCCTTGTCGTGTCTTCTGATACTGCCGTCGGTCTGGGTTCCTTTGTCGTGGTTGACTCTGTTGTTGCTGGGGTTGAGAGGTCGGATGGACACTCTGCTTTGGAAAAGAAGGGAGTTCCAACACTTGCGTGACCTGCCCATTAGGAAGTGATGCCTTTTGTAACTTTAATCTAGGCCAGTCCGCAACAAGTTTGGAAGGATGAGCACCGTAGGGTGTCGTGCTCATTTGGCCGCTGATGCAACCCACCTGACCTCTGATTGTGCCCTTCTGTCCTTGCGTTTGGGTAACTGTCGCTTCTAGTTTGCAGGAAGTCCCAGGGAAGATCTCCTGTCGTTCTTCTGACTGACAACTGTCTATAGCCAAGCCCGAGTGGGTTGGTGTAGATGTAACGTGACTGGTCGGATTAAAGATCTTCCGGTCTTCCGTCGCATGCGTTTCGTAGGGTCTAGGGTCACAACCGTCAAGCGGAATGCCGTTAAGGAAGTCAAGCGGTATCACTCGCTTCTGCTCTAAGGTTCCAATCTGTAAGGAGCCTTGTCTAAGATTTAGGTCCACCGAGTGATCGTATAGCCAATCTTGGCCAAGGATTAGGGGTTCTATCAGGTCGTCATCATGGCACACTAATAGCTTCGCTGTCATGGTCACCTCCTTAACGAGGATAGGAAGGTCCACCTCGCCCATGCAAGGGGTTTCCATGCCTCCTAGGCCTATGAGGTATGCCTCAATTGGCCGCATTTCTATTCCTGAATCCTTATAGTGGGACCATCTAATCGCACTAGTCGCAGCACCCGAGTCAATTAAAGCCCTGAGTTCTTGGCTATGGTTACCGTGCTCTAGCCTAACTGTAACGAATGGTCTCCTGTCCACTATGCTAGGATGAGTGGTTGACTTTACTTGACACATGGCCATGGGATATCTGGGTGATGTTTCCAGATGGTTATAATGTTCTCTCCCTAGTCCTTGTCTTCTTAGCTTCATGCGCTTAATGCGTTCTATGGCTTCTGCCTGAGCTTCCGCTCGTATTCTATTTTCTTCCTCCTTACGCTTCTTTGCCAACGTGAGTCGTCTAAGCATATCCTCAGTAAGAGGTTCTTGATATAACCTGACTCTACAGCCACTAATGTAATTAGGCATTATATCTCCTTCTAAGGTGGCTAACTGCACTGCTCCGCTCGTCGAGAGTCTGTTAATGATCATAGGTCCATAACCTCGCTTTTCTAACTTCCGTGCGTGCTGTTTCAGCGTATATACTAGAACTAAATCTCCTTCTTTTAGGCCTTTATCTTTCACATGTGCATCAAAATATGCTTTCTGTCGCTTCTTCGCTGCGTATATTCCTGCTGCTGCTTTCAGCCTGGTTTCTCCTAATCGTTCCAAGTCCATTATTCTCGCTGATAATTCATGGCCGGTCCACTCATGTTCTTGTGCAACCTTAAGGGTCGGTATCAAGAAGTCCAAGGGAAGCACTGCATTCTGACCAAAAACCATCTGAAAGGGAGTTGCATTGAGTACGGTCTTGTAGGCCACTCGATATGCCCAAACAGCGTGGTGTAGCTGTTTGTCCCAATCTGAACGTTTATTGTTCACGAGTTTCGTCAGTACGGTACAAAGTATCTTGTTAGTGCTTTCAGCTTGACCATTGGCCTGAGGATGATATGGTGCAGATTTCTTGTGAATCACCATAAAATCCTGTAACAAATATTCAATGACTTGGTTTAGAAAGTGAGTACCTCGATCACTCACTAACTCTATAGGCAGTCCATATCTTGTAAAGACATTTTCAAATAAGAATTTTGCAGTCGTGTGTGCATCATTCTTTTTTGTGGCTTTCGCCTCTACCCATTTCGTGAGATAATCTGTGGCAACAATAATGTATTCTGCATGTGTACCTTTTGTAGGGGGAGTAATGGGTCCTACAAAGTCTATACCCCACTTAGAAAATGCACGTCCGCCCATCATGGGTTTCAATGGCATTTCATCTCTGCGAGTAGGAAACTGAGTTCTTTGGCACACGTCACATCTCTTTACATAGGTATGAGCATCCATGTGAAGAGTGGGCCACCATAATCCTGCAAAGAGAATGGCTTTGATTATCCTATCTGGTCCAAAATGACCTCCTGCTACACCTTGGTGTGCAGTCTCTAGTATTCTCAGATAATCACTCTCATGAACACATTGTCTTAGATATCCATCTCGTCCTCTTTTGTATAAATTATCGCCAATAAGTGAATAGTCTTGAGCTTCCTGCTCTAGACTGCGTTGTCGAGCTAAGGTCATTCCTTGAGGGAATGTGTTCGTCCTCAAGTAAGTCACTAAAGGTTCACTCCAGTCTGGTGTGAGAGACACGTGATACAATGTAGCATGCTCTACTGGTGGTCTTTCACAACAAACATGGCATTCCTTACACAACTTGTAGACATCTACTTCCATTGTAGGCCAAGATACTCCTAGTCTTTGCAGAGTCTGTAATGTTCGATGTTTTGAATGATGTTGCTTTAGTGCACCTATGTGTGCTAATTGCAACCAATTCGCATGTTCTGATTCATCTACACAACAAGCAAGAATCTTTTGATTATCTTGTTTATATATGCTTCCTGCCATTATTTGGTATCTCTGAGACTTGGTAATCTCTCCTTCTTTGATCTTTATCCTAGGATTCTTGGGTCCGTATGTCAGAATAGGAACTATAGGCTTAGCCCATTCTGGTGCTATCTCAAGGTTAAACAAGTATGCATCTGGTAGATCATCCGCTACTCCTTGAGGAGCTTCTCCTGAGGTTAATCTTGAGAGGTGGTCAGCTCTAAGATGCGTCTTTCCTTTCCTGACTACTACTTCAAAATCATACTCCATGAGTAATAGAAACCAACGTATCAAGCGTCCTGTGTTACATGATTTGTTGACTAAGTATAATAGGGCTTGATGATCTGTAAAGAACTTGAATTTGTTGGCCAACAAGTAGTGCCTAAACTTCTTTACCGCGTAGATCATCCCTAGTCCTTCTCGTTCCGTCGTGGTGTAATTTCTTTCTGCTGCGTTCAGTTGTCTGCTAGCGTAGGCTATGGGGAGATCTATGTTACCTTCCTTCGTGGGTTGTGCTAACACACATCCTATAGCGTAATTGGATGCATCCACATGTACATGGAATGGCTTACTCCAATCTGGGGTGGTCAATATAGGTGCTGAGCACAAACATCGTTTAAGTTCATTGAATGAATTTTCGCATTCATTTGTCCACTCAAAATTGGTCAAAAGAGAGTACAGAGGCTTGGCTATGATTGCATACATGTGTATGAATCTCCTATAATAGCCGCAATGGCCCATAAATGCCTGTACCTCTTTCACGTTAGTTGGTCTTGGTAATTCTGCGATTACCTTCACCTTTTCCTCGTCCGTGGAGATTCCATTCTTTGACACAATGTGTCCTAGAAATTTGCCTTGTCTGACCATGAAAACGCATTTTTCAGGGTTCAAACAAACCTGATATTCTCGACATTTGTCAAATATTTGTCTTAACTCTGGGATATGTGTCTGCCTTACATTTGAATGAGCACATAAGTCATCGACGTAAACTTCCAAGCTCTTGCGTAAGAATTCCTTAAAAACATGACACATGAGTCGTTGGAAAGTGGCGGGTGCATTTGTTAAGCCAAATGGCATCACACGAAATGCAAATATGCCCCATTCAGTGGCAAAAGCCGTCTTGTGTTGGTCTTCTGGAGCAATGGCTACTTGATTATAGCCTGAGAATCCATCAAGAAAGCTGTAAACTTCCTTGCCCGCAACTCTTTCCAATAGGTGTTCTGTGATAGGAAGAGGATAACTATCTCTAATCGTTGCGGCATTAACTTTTTTAAGGTTAATACACACACGCAATTTTCCATTCTTCTTGGGCACAACCACAATGGGGGATACCCATTCGGTATGCTCAATTTCGTAAATGAATCCTGCTTCTATCAAGCGATCTATCTCCTCTTTAATCTTCACAGCGTAGTTATCATTGTACGTGTAAGGTTTCTGTTTTGTCGGTTTTGCATCTGGAGTCATAGGGATTCTATGATAACATATATCTGGATCTACTCCTTTCAAATCTTTGTAACTCCAAGCAAAAACATCTCTATATTCACGCAATAGGGCAACTAACTCTTCTTCTTCTTCAGTCGTCAGATCATGCCCTATGTATGTACATTTTTCTTCTTCTCCTTCTATGGCAACTATTATTTTCTTGGTTTTCTCTCGGTTATCATATACTTGTCCATCATTCTCTTTTCTATTAGGCATTCGTACCATGATTCTTCTATCGTCGATTTCGTATTTCTTGAAATTCTCGGGTACTTCAAATAAAGATTCTTCTTTTTCCGACATGGTTTCTTTCTTCTTTCTCTTCTTGCCTTCACTCTTAGTAGTCACTTCTGTGGCTAACCTTACCTCGTTCGTTATGTCCTCGTGTCTCTGAGTGTGAGTCTCTACTTCGTAGAAATAGTCTTCCTCTGATGCGAATGGAGAGTCCATGATAATTGATTCTAAATCAAAATCGCTCGCATCCTCGAATGCATCAGTGTCTGGTTCACACTCTTCTAAGATTGCATCGCCCATGATTGGCTCTATCGTGAAAACTGAAATGTCATAGCCATCCTCGTCACAGTGGGGTGTCCATTGTTCTTCATTGATGGCTACATCCATGGTTGCTAGTATTTCTGCCCAACCATGGGGTTCAAACTCTTCGTCTGGGAATACTACAGGTGCATAGGCTGGATCTTGAAGGGTTCGTGGGTGTTGTTCTGCACCTAAGGTCCTTGCTTCTAAACGTTCTTCCTCTTGTTTGGCTACTTTACACATCCATAAATGGGTATCCTCATGCAACCAAGAAGGATCTGATTCTAATGAGTGCACGGATTCCGTCTCTACTGGTGTCTTATGGATGGTATTCCATTGTATTGGGGGTACATCTCTGTGTGAATAGTCCTTAAGATTGACTTTAGTAGTCACTCCTAAATGTTGCAAGTACAAAGAATTAGTTCCCCAATCTTGTACAATTTGCAACTGACGCATGAATGGTCGTCCCAATATCATCTCATATGCATGATTTTTCGCGAAGTCACAAATGGCGAAAGTATGCTCAAATTCTACACCACAAGTGGTGAGAGATATGCCTTCTAGTAAGCCTAACGGTTTTTCTATGTGTCCATCAGCCATTTGTAGCTTCATCCTAGTGGGTCTGAGTGCTGGCTTACCCCAACGTTTCCACAAAGCGGTGGTAGCTATGGCTACTCCGGCTCCTGAATCTAAGATGGCTTTCGTGGTGTAGCCCTGATGGGTTATTGGAAGATATGTGTTACCTTCCTCTCCTTCGCTTATGTCTCCAATCTTTTCCACGGGTATCTCTGGTACCTTCTTATGTGATCCTATCTGAGAGGGTGTGGTAGCTAGCTCAGGGAATTGATTTGCTACGTGCTTCCACAATTCTGGTTTTACCTTTAACAATTCCTCCAGAGTGAGATTACATTGTACTTTCGTGTTCTTGATCACTTCCGTGTTCCTAGGGATCACTGATTCTTCATTCCTCACTATTATCGTGGGTGCTCTCATACTAATAGACTTTGCTTCCCAAGGTCCGGTGAACTGAGGTAATTCTTGTAGAGAATTAGATTCAAACCCTGTGGGTTCACTCAGTTGTTCCACCTCTACATCATCATATATAGAGGGGATGTCTTGGGGAAATTGTTCATGCAAGTCGTCTATTTCTTGAATAGGAGGATGAGTTCCTTGTTCTTTTCTCCATTTCTCTTCTTGGATTTCTCTTAAAAATTCATGTGAATACCTATGTATGGAAGACAAATTGTCTTGGCTTTCTGTATTGGGTACTTGAGACAGGGATGGTGCATTCCTTTCCTGTGTCTCTGGGATAATAGGGTTCCTATGCTGATCCTCTCTCTCTTTGCTTTCTATCAAGTGTTCTAGCCTCTCCATTAGTCCTTGAAAGTGTAGTTCCGGTTTTGTCATGTTATTCCAATTAAGATATCTAGAGGCTTCGAACAAGGCTTGTGCTAATTCTACCATCTTCATGCAAAGTTTAGTTCTCTCAATTTCTAGATCAGCTCGAGGGTAGTTTTTACTCATTTCCGTGACTTGCGGTCCCTCTTTTATTCTAGCCTGATATGCACGAAACATCATGTCTAGGTCTTCCGGTATGGGTTCCGCTAACACTGATCCTGATTTCTGAGCTGGGATTTCTTGGTTTAATTCTTGTGAAGCCAACTCTTGTATTTTGGCTCTAGATTCCCTTAAACTTCCTTCCAACTCACTTATCTTTTTACTCCATTTTCTCTTTATCCTTTCTCTTGAATCTTTCCAAGATTTTGTCTTTTTACTACTCGATTCTTTAACTTCACTAGTTTCGGCTATTTTCTCTTGATTAAGTTGTTGGTTTTGTAAGAGCGCCTGGGCTCTGGTTATAGCTTGGATAGGCACGTACGTAGTATTGGATCCATCTGCATTGTTTACAATACCTATCACGTTGATTGGTGTCACATTTGTAGTGTTAACTGGGTTCTTAGGACAATCTTTGATTACGTGCTCTTTGCCACAGTCGGCACAAAAGCCTTGGATGCTATAGTACTGTGATTGCCTTGCTATTGGGGGATGTGGGCAGTCCTTTATGAAGTGATCTCCTTGGCACCTAAAGCATGGTCCTCTAGGGCCCTGTGGTCTCTGTTGTCTCAGTTGGGGCCGTGGGTTTGGGTTTGGGTTTGTGTACATCACATTAGTATAATCTGGCTCCCAACTAGGTTCCATTGGTGGACTATCATAATGATACGTCTCCACGTGTTCTGGTGACTCCGTGTAATAAGCGGGTGGACTAGTTACATGAGTAGAGTCAAAACTGTTTGAGTTCGGGTCACTTTCGGTGATCAGGGGTGAAGAAGGCACTAAGGCCCTACTTAGGTTCTCTTCTGCAGCCGCATATTTGACTGAGATGACATTCGCTGGTGGGGGTGGCTGTTGAGCTAAGACGGGTTGAGGTCTCTGTTGAGCCTGGTATGGGTAGTTTTGAGGAGGCCTATAGTAATAAGGTTGAGCATTGTATTGGCCTTGATACCTACCTGGCTGCTGGTATGTTTGCGGGTAGTTCTGTCTCACGGTTTGTTTGTTGTATGGGCAGTCCTGAGCCGTATGATTCGTGTATCTTCTCTCAATTGTACAGTATTGGCCACTAGGGTTGACATGAGGTTGAGGTGCATTGGGGCACACGTTTGCCAAATGATTTCCACCACAAGAGTAACAACGTACATTTGTAGGTAGCTTGGGCACCTGTTTGCTAGAAACTCCTAGTTTTTGGGCCACTTTTTCTGCTAGATCCTCTATTGAATTCGACAATTTTGTGGATGCTAGAGAAGAACAATCTGAGTCTTTATAGACCTTTGAGAGTTCTAATTCATCTCCTAGGTTGTCCTCGATGTCTATACATATTCTTACACACTCCTCTAGCGTTCTGGGTTCTTTTAGGTACACATAGGAGCGTAGTTTAGCCATCTAAAAACAAAGACACTTGCTTAGCTTGTGAGGGTAGCTCTTGCATTGGACATCGTTCAACATATTGTCTGAACCTACGTCCTGCCAGTCTTACTGTTTCCTGAGGGGTTTGCTTAAAACTATGAATCAACGAAGATGTGTCATGTCTAATTCCACTTTTAGAGAATTCAGTGATGAATGACTCTAAAAAGTGATGGATGTCTCTAAATTGCCTTTGTTGCAGTGGTTGGAACCAAGTTAAAGCGGTATTCTTTAACGTTAGTCCAAATGCGTTATACTGCGTGAACATGTCCTCTACTTGTTCTGCTCTTAATACTTGCTTGAATTCTGCAACGTGGTCATAGGGATCTCCTGTCCCATCAAAGTAATTTTTCATTGATTTTACTAATTGCGTGGGCCTCAATACTCTTGAGTGCTCACGTGGTCTAGGTAGAGGAAAATCATCTCTACCACCTGGTATTCCATGTTCTCTTTGTCTATCCGTCCTATTAGTGTTCGTGGTTGTTCTATCTCTCCCTATGGGGTGATTGAAGCTTACTTCCGGTCTTTCTTTAGTTCCTTCTCTTTGATTTCCATGGGCTGAGGAGGTTCCTGCCCCTTGTTGACTTGTATTCATGTTTGTTCTGGATGGAGGGAATATCAATTCGCCTCTCCATGTGTAGGTGTTTTTCGCGCGCTCAGGCACCACAAAGACTCTTTCTGAAGTCTCATCCAGGTATACAACCTTTTCAGGTGTATCTGGGTCCTTGAATTCATAAATTGTAATGATGCCTACCTCACCAGGGTTTTCCTTTCTGTACCTCCAAAAGGCTTCATCTGTCTCTTTATTTACGAACAACTCGGTGCTCTTGTTGTCTTGAGGGATCCACTCTGGGATGATTACTCTCGTTAATACGGATTTCCCTCTAGGTGTTCTAGGTTCTTCCATCGGTTCTTTTCCTTGAAATTTTGCTTCCGTTTCTAATTGAATTTTGCCAAACTCATTCGTATCGTTGGGCTGTGTACTTAGGACGTACATGGTTCCTTCTTTGTCTATGTAAGCGTCTCTCTCAAATTTCACCACTGGTCTTTCCAATCCAATGGGTTGATCAGGGTTGTGCAGTTGCACCACTTGCCTTTGCAAACCATCCTCATAGATGCGAGCACCTAATCGGTTGGTTAGGAGAAACTCTAATTGCGTTCTATAGGGTCCTTCTGGTTTTTCTAAGTATGCTACATGAGATCCTCCTGCTGGTCTGTCTGTGCTAAATGCCATCTCTGATTCACTTGATTCTGAGCTCAACTCGTAGGGATAACTACTATTCGATTGCTGAGCCCAAGATCGAGCGGTAGTTCTCACACTAGCCTCTGATGATCTAAGGCTTCTTCTGTCCGACTTACCTATATGTTTGCCCGATCTAAGGTTCATTAATTTCCTTCCTTGCTCACTCAATTACACACTTAGATCGTCAATGGTCCTTTGTGATTATTCTCTTGATTCTTTTTAATTTTCTCTGGATTCTTGTCTTAATTTATGCGTCAGGAATTCGACTTTCGTTATGATTTTGAGTTATCGTTCCGTCAGACTTATGTTCTTTTCTTTAGGTTTTCGCGTCACACACACCTTTACTTGTAGTCTTAAACTTGAAAGAATTAAGTATCTTGAACTTGAGGCGTTCCTATCGACTTAAATCCACAATGCTAACGTTTAGCCTAAGCTAAGAATTGACTGAGGGGGTTGAGTAATCTTCCAACCTCGAGTCGGCTTTTCTGTTGCTCTGATGTCCTGTTGCCCAAGAAGCCGTGCTTCCCAAGCTCTGCTGTCTTCACTGCCTTGCTCGCTTGCCTTTGATTGCCCTTGCTAGACCTGGAAAAATTCCAATATTAGACCAATTCACAAGTTGATCAAACACTTGAGTATATTCACCGTTTAAGTCCCTTCTCTTTTTGCCCAACTTTTTAGTACTTGCCCCCTGGCTTTCTAGTCCCAAACTAGGTGAACCTCAAAATAGCTTATCCAAAAATAGATGTATTCTTTATGAAAAAAACAGTTGAGGTCACGTAGTACTCGTCACGAGCTTTCTAACGAGCTATTAAGCTCAAAAAACGGACTTCGGATGAAAAAGTTATACGCGTTCAGGCCCTGGGGGGTAAAAACTGACAATCAAATTTTTCTTCTAATATAGGCTAAGGGGTCTCCTATGAGTCTAATGGTCCAAAAATTTTCCAAAAATACCCTCAAATTTGGTCAAAAATTGAAGTCCAAAATTTGCGATGGGGGTGGGCAATCGCGATGGTCTGGGACCGTCGCGATGGTCCGAGCGAACCGTCGCGATGGCATGGAATTTGGACAATCGCGATGGCCCGAAAAGGCAAACCGTCGCGATGGCTCGAAGTGAACGATCGCGATGGCGTGAGGTCGAACCGTCGCGATGGCCCGAAATGAACGATCGCGATGGCGTGGAAATGGACCGTCGCGATGGTCCAAAAAATGAACCGTCGCGATGGCGTGATCAGGCGGACAATCGCGATGGCGCGGTCAACGGTCAACGGTGGACAGTCGCGATGGTCCGAAGTGAACCGTCGCGATGGTCCGCGATGCGATGGCTTGAGCCAATCGCGATGGTCCGATTTTGGGCTGTCGTGATGGTCCGAAAAACGAACCGTCGCGATGGTTTAACGTGACACGTGGCACTATCGTGGCGATGGCATGAGCCAATCGCGATGGTGCGGGGTCAACTGGACAGTCGCGATGGTCCGAACGAACCGTCGCGATGGCTCAAGTGAACCGTCGCGATGGTCCGAAAAAGCAAACCGTCGCGATGGTCCGGCCGAGCCGTCGCGATGGCGTGAGCCTATCGCGATGGTGCGACACAATCGCGATGGTCCGAGCCAATCGCGATGGTCCACCAAACAACGAATTTTTGAAATGCGATTGTGGTTCCGTGAATGCGCAAGTATCGCCTATCTAGTGGTGTGGTCGCCTACCTAAAAAACCGAAATTTGCAGACCATCGCGATGGTCCGCCACACTCGGAAATCTCTGACAGAAAGCATATTTTTTACCTTTTGGAAGCTTTCCTGATGCTCTGAAGCTCTGTACCTGCAAGAAAACTCAAGAAAACACAAGTGCATACAAGCGCAAAAACTCTCTCTCGCTCTCTCGCACGCACAAATGAGGGGAAATGAGGTGAATGGGTGGATATGGTGAATTTTCTGATTTTTTTGGAAATGGAGATGATGATGCAATGATGAAGATGGAGTGTGGGGAAGGTGAAAAACGCTAAAAACTAAGTAAAAACAACAACAAAAAACTGAAATTTTTACCTTCCAACGCCTCTTCTTGCTATACTCTTACCATCACACATTCGTCCTAGACTCGATCCCCGGCAACGGCGCCAAATTTGGTGTTGCCCTAGCACAATGGTGAGAACCACGTTAAGAAGCTTCACCTCCTTAATGTCAATCCGAGGGAGAGGTAGGAGTGATATGAAGATCGTGAACGTGAGATGATGTGAGAGTGAAGGTGAGAAGCACCAAAGATGCACACACACATACACACACACAATGAAGAGACAAGCAAGACACAATGGAAGGTGAGAAATTAACTCTATTACTCAAGAATGCTCTTACAAGCTCAAACTAGCTCTATGCTCACACTAACCAAAATGAACCACCCGCAAAAATGAGCTCTCTAGCTCTTTTTATAGTTTCTAGACTAGTTTTGACCGGTTTCACATCTAGTGACCGGCCTAGTTAAAAATTAGGTCCTAGAGGCTATTTGGAAGGGTAAACGATGTCTAAAAATAACGAAATTTGGTACGAGCATTCTACCTAAGCTCCTCAAGCTCGAGGACTCCTCGGCTTGCACAAAATAGAGCTATGGATTACAAAATGTGGTTTTCTATGATACATATGTTACAATTAGTGATAATAATCACTGTTGAATGTTTTGAGAATTAATAAGAATTATATTTGTTTAAAAAATTGATCCGCCTGGCTCCCTGCTTCGTCTTCACATGCTTCCGTGGCGTCTGTGCCTCTGACTGCTTCCAACAAGCTTGTAAATACTCATAAAGCGGAAGTTTATATGATCCTTCCGAGTTCTGACTGATGTAAATGATGTATAATATATAAATCCAGTTTCACATGTATTGTCTCCTTCGTCTGATCATGGAAAGTTTAATGTTAGGTGTCTAATGAATAAATATCGGGATGCTTTTCCAAAAAAAATTCACCATGACTTACCTCTTTCTAGTGGGCAAGTTGATCATGCTATAGACTTTTTACTAGAAGTAGGATCAACTAGGGCATCTTATACAGATAATAAAATTTAAGACTAGTAGAAATAGTATCCTAAAATTCTCATAGAAACTATCCTTCAACAGGAACATAAGGTGGGACTTAATTTGGAATTAGAAGACAAAAATAGCATGGTACTTATCTGTGTTACAAGGGACACAATTATGTTCAGTATTACTAATAAGGACATGGGTATGGTTGTTGAGGGAGACATATCTATTGAAATAAAAAGGGAAAGCCTTAAACTAATGAAGCAATTGGGAACTTTGTTGACATTCATCATGGAAACAAGCATAAGAAATGAGATCATATACATTAGATTGAAGAGTACTTTCACAAGAGATCGAACATGAAAATAAGGAATTTCTATTTAATTTTAAATTTTAAACTCCTCTTTCTCTAAGCATGAATTTAAATAAAAGAATCAGATTTTTGTGTAATTTGATAACAAGATGCTTGATAACTTCATTTGGTTTGTAAAGGATTCCATAATAATTTAGGGAACATTCAAGTTCAATGAATGAAATGCTTTGTTGCCTGCAATGTTTTGCCCATGGCACACACTTTATTGCTTTCTTAGAAAATAAAAGTATGGAATCTATATTGACTTAGTGAAATACTCATGCAAAGGTGTTGATTTCTAAATCAACCATTGCTAAAATATTTTTTGTAAGTTTTAGCAAGAAATCCCCAACCTTAGAGACCGAGGATGCAAAGGGATCCTCAGTGCTAAAATATTTACACCTTTTTCTTATCTTATGGAATATAAAGTAATCCATTAAGAATGAAATTTATCTCTCCATACGTTTAGATATAAGGCTTAAGTATTGATTTCAAGTTATGTATGGGGTATAAAGAGATAATAGAGAGGATAAACATGATGATAAGGTAGCTTTGTGGATACCTGGTGAACACCACCTTCTCTAAGGTGTTATTCAGTGCACATAAAAGATAAAATGTTATCTTTGTACAAAGGATGTTGTTGTATAAAACTTGAGTTAGACGCGAAGATGGGTTTTAACCCCAGTGTGAACCACTAACTTGTTTATTTAATTCGAGCCTGAATTGAATGGTTTTTACCCTTAGGAACAATTATCAGGTAGGAGAACCTTAGTCTTGGGAGAAGCTTCTCCCAAGTGCCACCTTGATTTGTACATGAAGAGAGGGCTCCATATGAAGGACACTTGGAAGTGTCCTATGACATGCACCCTTTGGACCTTTGGTATATATATGGGTGGAGTTGGATGAACGGATGCATACTCTCACTCACTCTCACAAGGTGGACATTAACTTGAGGAGGACCTCTCACAAAATTGGTAATCAGATCCATGTTCTATTTTAGCATGCTTTTTGCTTCAATTTCATTATAGGGGTTTGTGTAGACATTGGGATGCACTTGAACTTGTAGTAGAAAGCTGAGAGTTGAAGTCTTGTTTCTTTGAGATTGGGAGAGCAAGCGTGGGTATGGATGTTTTTGAACATTTAAATGTAAATTTCCAAAAATTTATCGGAAGAAAAATCATGGAAATTCGATAAATATAAATGCTAAAGAAATGTGTCTTTCATTAAATTAGAAAAGAAGATTTTCACGAGATAATGATCAACCTAATCTTAAACATGTAAATGAAAAATGAATTTGGGGGAATAAATGGGATTTTTTTCTCCTAAATATCTATGATTAGATATCCAAATTTATCTTGGAAAAAGAAAACTTGACTATGCTTTGTCAAGGCCCAAGTCATTCCGTGGAGAATTTATTAAACTATATGTCTAATAAAATTTAGATTGTTATGATCATATCCACTTATAAAACAAAAGTAGTGATGTAGTTAATTTAGCTACAGGAAAGATAAACCCATTAACTTTTTGTTTAGACTTGATCCCTAAGTTCATTCTTTATATGTAGCGCTTCAACTAGGGCATCTTCTAAAGATAAAAAAATTTAAGACTAGTAGTACCAAATAGTATCCTAAATTTCTCATAGAAACTATCGTTCACCAGGAACATAAGGTAGGACTTAATTTTGACTTAGAAGACAAAAATATCATGGTACCTGTTTGTGTTAACACAATATGTTGAGTATTACTAATAAAGACATGGGTATGGTTGTTGAGGGAGAAATGTCTATTGAAATAAAAAGGGAAAGCCTTAAAGTAATGAGGCAATTGAGAATTTTGTTGACATTCATCATGGGAACAAGCATAAGAAATGACATCATATACATTAGATTGGAGAGGACTTTCAAAAGATATCAAACATCAGAATAAAGAATTTCTATTTAATTTAACATTAAACTCTTGTTTCTCCAAGCATGAATTTAAATAAGATAATAATCTTTTTGTGTAATTTGATAATAAGATGCCTGATAACTTCATTTGGTTTGTAAAGGATTCCTTAAGTAATTTAGGGAACATTCAAGTTCAATGAATGCAATGCATTGTTGTATGCAATGTTTTGCTAGTGGCACAAACTTTATTACTAGAAAAGAAAAGTATGGAATCTTTATTGACTTAGTGAAATACTTATGCAAAGGTATTGATTTCTAAATTAACCATTCCTAAAATATTTTTGTAAGTTTTAGAAAGGAATCCCCAACCATAGAGACCAAGGATAAATATTTAAATATTTACACCTTTTTCTTATGTTATGGAATATAAAGTAATCCATTAAAAATGAAATTTATCTCTCCATAGGAATAATTATCCTAAGGTAGCAGAACCTTAGTCTTGGGAGAAGCTTCTTCCAAGTGTCACTTTGATTCGTACATGAAAAGAAGGCTTCAATCCAATTAGAAATCATGTGATTTGCCTTGGGAAAGTGTCCATATGAGGGATACTTGGAAATGTCCTATGACATGCACCCTTTGGATCTTTGGTATATATATGGGTGGAGTTGGCATGTATATGGGTGGAGTTGGTATATATATGGGTGGAGTTGCATTGGGATATGTGCATTATATTCCTCAGTTTGAGGTATGAGGGAAGGCATTTGCATGGGAGTTTCATTTTTTGTCCATCTCTACAAAAGATCGTGCTTGTAGGCTTGCCTGATCATGCATATAATCCTTCTCGAAGATGCTACAAGAGGAGGATAGGAGGGTCCCATAGGAACCCCCCTAAAGGCATAATAGGACTCCTCCCTAGCCACCATTGCAGGCAGCTAGAGGAGGCCCCCCGAGTGCCAATGCACCCTATAGGTCTAAACAAATGGATGAAACTGTCTCAAATTTTTTGAAGAAGCCTCCTTCCTCTTGGAGTTATGAGAGGGATACAAAGAGTTTGTCTTATATAGCCTCTTCCACCCTCTCAAATCCTCACATATGGGATAAAAGAAGTTGCTCACGATGTGACGTGAAGCTTCCATTCCTCTTCCCTTCAACCCTATTCTTTGCACAATCATGTTGAACCCAAGAACAAAAAGGAAAGTTTAGTGCTCTTTTTGAAGCACTTCCTCAACTCCTTCTCACCCAAACCTTTGGGCATAGGGACATCACCTTGCGGACTACCCTTGAATGTTCTTTCCAACTATTTTGCAGGACAATAAGCCCTCACCAGGGAGTCCCCATGAAGGCTTGGAGTCACTTTTCTCAACCATTTTTTCAACAAAGACTAGAACTTTGTGAAGTTTGGTGAGTGGAGGTCGATTTGAAGCATATAAACAACGATCATGTGTGTGCAAGTGAGGTCGTGGCTCATGTAAGGTGGCCCAAGCCGGCCTATATGTTCTTTCTTTTAAAAGTTAGGACTTTTTGTTTGGAATTAATCCCTAAATTGTAGTGATGTTTGTGGTCTTATGCAAACACCCTCTTTTTGGAAACTTCGTGACTTTCACTCATGATTTTTCCAGGCATGCATGGGTATATCCATTGAAAGCAAAGTCTAAAGTGTTTATGTGCTTCAAACACTTTTTGGTTTTGGCTGAAAATTTATCAGCATGTAAAATGGATACCCTCCATTCAGATCGAGGGGGGGAATATATATCATTTCTAGCTAAATGTGGGATAAAACATCAGTGTATAGTGTTGTATACACCTCAATAGAATGAAGTTGCTAAATAGAAGAACATGTCACTCATGGAGATGGCAAGGTGTATGGTCAAGAGTCACGCTTTACCACATAGTTTCTGGCTTGAGATTGTCTTATGTTCAGCATATGTACTTAACGGGTGTCCCACTAAAGCACTGCAATCTATCACTCCATATGAGGCCTGGCATGTTCATAAGCAATCGTTGATATATTTAGGTAGTGATGTGTGTGAACACACTAGGACCGCCGGGGCACTTTTTTCCCTCTTTAGGAGGTTTTTTTCCCCCGGCTTGTATATACGCCTATTGTCCTAATGGGCTACTTATCTTTGTACATTCTCTAGTAATACATTCAGTATTGTGTGTTTGTGCTCCAAGCTTCTTCTTCTTCCTTGTGCTGTTCGCGTGCTTCTGCAGACGTCTAACTCCAACAATTGGTACCAGAGCAGGTCGTCACTTCATCTAGGGCGCCATCGACACTCCTCCATTTGCAGTCTCAGATTCGCACAAAATTTGGTGAGCATACTCAGGGTGTTTCCGAGATTGAAACGGCTTCGCTTTGTGGTGCCGAAATCGCGATCTGAGCTCGTTTTGGCCTCCGAACGCACTATTGTAGCGCTTGTGCAGGCTATTTTGTCTTTTTGTGCCAAAGGTATATACCTATTTCTGTTCGCCAGTATAAGCGTCTCGAAGTCTGCTACAGGTTTAGCAGAACTCGTCTGGGCAGTTCCGTTCAACTTTTTGAGATACAATCAATTTTTTGCATCAAGGTATTTTAGTCACCGGCCATGGCTGAAAGCAGTGATGTATTCCGTATGTTGGCTGTTGAGGATAAGTTGGATGGTATCAACTACCCATTATAAGCTTATATGATGCGACATGTATTGGTTGCAAAAGGATTGTGGAACATTGTGAAGGGTGTTGAAAGACGTCCTGTTACACCTTTAACAACAGGTACTACGAATACAGGTGCTGGAGCTGATGAAGATGGTGTCGAGGATGATATTGTGCAGATTCCTGTTCGTGCTGCTGTTTCTGTTGCACCTACTGCAGAGCAGATTCGTTGGGATGGCAGAAATGCCCAGGCACATGCATTGATAGCTTTGTCTGTCAAACGTGCCATTATTCCTCATATTCGCTCTTGCAGAACAGCTAGGGATGCTTGGGATACACTTACCACATTGTACCAAGCTAGGAATGAGGCTCGTGTTGCTTACCTCCAAAAACAGTTGGAGAGTGAGCACATGAATGAAGGTGATTCTATGGACAGTTTCCTAACGAAGATCAAAGATTTGAAGGAACAATTGATTTCTGCTGATGAGGTTATACCAGATAGCTCACTTGTGCAGACCGTTCTGAATGGTCTTCCTGATTCATATCAGAGTTTTGCTTCTACTCTTAGAACAGGTCCATTATGCGTGTTGCAAATCAAGCTTTCTTGGCTAGTCAAAAGGGCAAAGGAAAATGGAGCTCTTCTACTAGTAAGCAGAAATCTGCAAATGCTGCACATTCGAAGAACCAGGATAAAGATGAGAAGAAATCAGAAAAGCACAAATTGTTTTGCAAGTACTGTAAAGGGAATAATCATATCATAAAGAACTGTCCAAAACTGGCTGCAAAAGAGGCAAAGAAAAAGGGGCTGGTATGGTTGTTGCAGAAGCCTCTACACCAAAAACAGAGTTTGGTAATCTTGTGCAGGAAGAAGAATGGGTGTTTACTACTGTTTGCAGTTTTGACTCATCTTCTCATGAGCACTGCATGTTTGCAGTGGACTTAGATGTTTGGTACTTTGACAGTGGGGCGACCAAACATATTACCTCGCAGCACAGTTTTTTCTCTTCACTCGAGCCTGCCCTACAGGGAATACTATCACATGCGCCAACAACTCCTCTTATCCTGTTATGGGAGTTGGTAAGATCATTCTGACTACTGCTGATGGTAGTTCTTTCACTTTGTCAGATGCTTTATTTGTGCCAGGGATCAAAAAGAACCTGTTATCAGTTTCTACATTAGCCAAGATTGGCTTGGTTGTGAAATTTGTTGATGATAGGTGTACAGTTCGTGATATGTCAAATGGCGATGTGATTATTGCTTCTGGCATTTTATGTCGTGGGCTATATAAGCTCATAGACTATGAAAGATTTGAAAATGATTTGGCATGTGCAGTAAATGATTCTCAGGCTATGTCAGATGCAAAGATTTGGCATGCACGCTTTGGTCATCTGAATTTTGCTAGTTTACTACGCCTGCAGAAATCTGAAATGGTGTCCTCTTTGCCCAAACTTGAGGCACCTGGAAAACATATTGTGAAGGCTGTATTTTGGGCAAAATGCAGCGTTCCTCCTTTCCAAAAGATGGTTCAGTTCGGGCTACACAGAAATTGTAGCTTGTACATAGTGATGTCTGTGGTCCTATGCAGACACCCTCTTTTGGAAATTACCTTTACTTCGTGACTTTCATTGATGATTTTTCCAGGCATGCATGGGTATATCCACTCAAAGCAAAGTCCAAAGTGTTCATGTGCTTTAAACAGTTTTTGGTTTTGGCTGAAAATCTGTCAGCATGTAAAATGGGCACCCTCTGTTCTGATCGAGGGGGGGGATATATGTCTTCTAATTTTAATGCATTTCTGGCTGAACGTGTGATAAAACACCAGTGTACAATGTCGTATACACCTCAACAGAATGGAGTTGCTGAACGAAAGAACAGGTCACTCATGGAGATGGCGAGGTGCATGCTCAAGAGTCGGGCTTTACCACATAGTTTCTGGCTCGAAGCTGTCATGTGTGCAACATATGTACTGAACAGGTGTCCCACTAAAGCGGTGCAGTCTATCACTCCATATAAGGCTTGGCATGACCGCAAGCCATCTGTTACTCATCTGCATGTTTTTGGTTGTTTGGCATATGCACTAGTGCTTGAACAACATTGCAGAAAATTGGATGATAAGGCAGTAAAATGTATTTTTGTTGGGTACAGTTCTGAAAGTAAAGGCTATCGTCTGTATCATCCATAGACTAAATGCATTCTGGTTAGCCGTGATGTTGTCTTTGTGGAAGATGCTATTCAGCCATTGCTTTCATGTACTAAGGAGACATCTGTTAGCTCCAAAGACATGTATGATACTTTGATGCCTCTTTTTACAGGTGGGCAGTCTAGTGATGGTCCTAATGAGGCAACTTCTCAGCCTTTGCAAGTTTCATATGATGATGCAGATCATTCCATTTCTGATGCAGATTTACATGATGCACTTGTTGATGAGAGAGCTGATATTGAGCAAGCAAAAACTAAAACCCCCACAGCCGCAACCGCAGTTTCAACAGCAGCAACAGCAGCAGCCACAACCAATCATTCCACCTCGACCGATTCCAACCGGGGTGACATATACAAAATTCGACGTGTTTCCGGGGGATGACCCCGATGCACATGTTCGCACATTCGAGATCAGTTATGCAGTGTTGAATCACCCACCGGATCCAGCGTACAAGGCCATTGTATTTCAGGCCACATTGGTTAATGAAGCAGCAAGGTGGTTGACTGAATATAATAATAATTTCGGTAATTATGATGATGTGAGAGACGCGTTCTTACAGAGGTTTTGTTTGAAGAAGAACCCTATAAAAATCTTTGACTATTTGCAGAACAATCGACAGAAACCACACCAGAGTGTGCAGGAGTATGCGACACTGTTTAGAACTCACTTAAGGCAGCTGCCACCGGCACATGCCAATCTACCAGATGATGTCATAACACAATGTTTCATTAACGGACTGAATCCACAGTTAAGACAAATCATGATCATTCGCTGTGTGGGCAGAATGACATTGGACGCTGTAACTGCGATGGCCTTACAGTTGGAGCACAAAGTTGGAGGTTTTACGGAGGACCTAGAATGGTTGAAAGCAAGTAAGAACGTAGCTGATGATCCGTCCAAACAGGTGTATTGTACTAAGTGCAAGAATCCAGGTCACACTGGATTGTACAGCGGATGTTTGCAAAGGCTTGTCAATGGATATCTAAGGAGCCAACTGTGTTTCCTGATCCAATTCTGGTAACACAAGCCCCTCTGCCACAGGCAAGATTGAATGAACAGAATTTTGCCTCAACAACATTAGAATCACCACCAAAATTGGGGCTAACCACAACCCAAACAGATCAGATATGGGACGTTCTATCTAAGGCTTCAATCACACTCCCTTTGGGGTAGTTGCTCGACTTAGTTCCAGGAGTACGGCAGCAATTCCAACAGCAGGTTAGTCCCAGACCTTCATGTACTCCAGCGACTACGACCATACAACCGGAGATGGATTCTACGGTGGATCATTCAGTCCCACTGATTACCATCTAGTATAAAAACCAGAAGAGTACCCAAGTTTTAATTGATGGCGGGGTTGGTGTGAATATTGCAACAGCTTCACTCTATAAGAAACTGGGTTGGACCCAAATTGAACCAGTGTAGTTCTTTGTGCGAATGGCAGACCAATCACGAATCCATCCGGTGGGCTTAGTACATAACATCCCGATAACCCTGCAGGGAACCACATTTAAAATGACTTTTGTAGTCCTCGAGCTACCCGAATCTGGCCTCGACTACAACTTACTCTTTGGTCGACCATGGCTAAAGCAAGCCAAAGTCGTACAGGATTGTGTCAGCTCAAAAGTTAATTTTCAAAGACAATCATCGGAAATATGTAGTTAAATTGGATGCTATGCAACCTTGGGATCTTCATGCACGACCATATGTAGCGGAGCCAGTCCATATGTTGGATGGGTTATCTGATGATGAGGAGGAAGCTTTCCTTAAAACCAATAAGGACCTCATCCCATTAGGTACTGTAGACTTACAGTCGATAGCAGATACCTGGAATCCGACAGTTTGTACGGTCGTGCCACTGACCGAAGAGGTAGCAGCAGATGCCAATATAATTATGGATGAATCGACCTTACAACAACTCTTGCAGCCAGTTGATGACTTGGCAAGGCCTCAACAATTTTATGTACCGGAGGATCAGTTGGTAACATACAATTTGGGAGATACAGTCAACTCGAGGCCAGTTAAAATTAGGGTCGGATTAGCAGAGAAATTCCAAGAAGATTTGGTACAACTCCTGCATGAATTCGTAGACTTCTTCACTTGGGATTACAGAGACATGAAGGGCCTTGACCCACGGATTTATCAACATCGAGTGGTACTAAAACCCGATGCGAGGCCTATCAAACAACCTAGTTATAGGATGAACCCTAATTATGCGGCACAGGTGAAGGCTGAACTTGATCGTTTATTGAAGGTGGGATTCATTGTGCCAATTGAGCATGCGGAGTGGATATCACCAATAGTAATAGTGCCGAAGAAAAATAAACAGTTGCGTATCTATGTTGACTACCAAAAACTCAATGCCGCCATCGTATCGGATCCGTTCCCTCTCCCCTTTCTAGATACAATGCTCAACAGGGTAGCAGGTCATGAAATGTATTCTTTTCCGGATGGCTATAGTGGATATAATCAAGTGAGGATGGAAGAACATGATATACCGAAGAAAACATTCATCACTAATTGGGGTGTCTATGCTTGCACCGTAATGTGGTTCGGTTTATGGAATGCCCCGAGTACATTCCAAAGATGTATGCAAGAAGTATTTTCACCTTACTTGACCACATTTATGCAAGTATATTTGGATGATTTCTCCTTATTTGGTGCCACTTCGGCGCACCTATATCATTTACGGTGCTGTTTTGAAAAATGCCGAGAGTATTGGTTATGTTTGAATCCTACCAAATCAGTTTTTGCGGTCTCTTGTGGTAAACTGCTTGGCCATATTATTTCTAAACAAGGAATACAGGTAGATCCGGATAAAGTAGCAGCCGTGTTGGAGGCACCAGTCCCAAAGACACCGAAAGAAGTTATGCGCTTTCTTGGCCAAATCCGGTGGCATGGCAGACATTTACGGTGGTTAGCTCATTTAGCGATACCACTTAATCGGCTTATGACCAGTGCTCCACGGAAGTACGAATGGACTCAAGAGTGCCAAAGTGCATTTGATCGGTTGAAGGTTTTATTGACACAGGCACTGATCCTGCAACCACCTGATTGGGATCGACCGTTCCATGTCTTCGTGGATGCGTCAGATATTGCAATTGGTAGTGTCCTCATGCAACAAATTGACAAATGGTTTCGGCCTGTGTACTATGCGAGTCGTAGACGAGCTCCGACAGAAAGGAATTACTCCGTGATAGAACGAGAATGTCTTGGTTTGGTATATTCTGTTAAGAAATTTTGGCATTACTTGCTGGGCCGTAAATTTACTTTCCACGTGGATCATGCTGCACTGGTGTACTTGGTTCGGCAGCAGCATTTAGGTGGTAGATTGGCAAGATGGGTTTTACTATTACAGGAGTTCGATTATGAAGTTATTCATCAATCCGGCACAACACATGTCTTGGCGGATTTTCTATCTCGACTAGATTCTGGTGAGTCTCTGGTAGGTGTGGATGATACAATGCCGGCGATTTACGTCACCGAGACAACTCCTGAAGATTTGCAGAACTTCCTGTGGCTCCTGCATACTATGATATGTTAATGACTTTCCTCACTGACGGATGTCTTCATCCTAATACTCCCACTGCTCTGCACCGGAAATTTGCAGTCTACAGTCGACGATTCTGGTTGATTGTGGGTCAATTGTATTACATAGATCCTACTGGTGTTTTACTTAGATGCATTCCTCCACATGAAGCGGAATCAGTTATTGCCATGGCTCATTCATTACCCACTGGAGGACACTTTGCAGCTGATCTTACTCACCGAAAAATTCTGCAAAGTGGGCTATGGTGGCCTACAATGTACAGAGATGTGGTTCCATTTGTGCAGTAGTGTGATGTCTGTCAACGGTCTGGGCAGCCCTTACAACGACACTTCTTTCCCCTTCAACCTGTCTTACCTTTGGAACCCTTTCAGAAGTGGGGTCTAGATTTTATTGGCCCAATAACACCACCAGCGACCCTCACCAACAATGGATACATATTGACTTGTACAGATTATGCCACTAGGTGGGCGGAAGCTTGGGCTTTACGTTTTGCCACAACTGTTTCGGTGGCCAAATGTTTGATGAAGGATGTTTTCCCTCGATATGGATTACCTTTGGAGATAGTGACGGACCAAGGAACACATTTTGCCAACAACTTAATGCAAGTACTGACTCAAACTTTTCAGCTTATGCATAAATTCAGTTCACTGTACTATCCGCCTGCTAATGGTCTGGCTGAAAGTACCAATAAGACTCTGTTGAATATGCTCTTCAAATTGATCTTGGAATATCTGAAACATTGGGATTAACTCTTACATGCTGTATTATGGGCATACCGGACCATGTACAAAGTGGCAACCGGAACAACTCCATTTAAACTTGCTTATGGATTGGAAGTTATTGCACCAATGGAAGTAGTGGTACCGAGCCTGCGTGTTGCCTTATATCACAAATTGCTGGAGGAAGAATCTCTTCCATTTTGGTTGGATGCGCTCCGATCATTGGATGAACACCGCTGGGAAAGCTTCATGGCTCTCCAAGAAGTTCAGCTCCGTCAAGCCCGTACTCATGACCGCTTCCTAAAAGCCCCTGTCTTTACGGTTGATCAACTTGTTTTATTTTATAATGCTAAAGCCAATCGCACTACCGAAAAATTTAAATTACGGTGGTTTGGTCCATACTGGATTGCTGAACAAGTGGGACCAGCAACTTTTCGGTTAGCGACCTTAACTGGTGTTCTCCTGCCAAAAGTGATTAATGGTTCTAAGCTTCGCCCATATCATCAGCCATCTGATAACCTATGACGTGTTTTTAGTATTTTCTCCTCTTTTTCGTGGATCACTTGTTTTTTCTTTTTCTTCCTGTATTTCAGTTCACCACTGGCCGTAATCTCCTCGTTTTCATATCTAAATATGATTAATCGCCGCCCTGTGTTACTGTTTCTGATCATGCATGCATGTCGTAATCATGAGGGGTTTCTCTACAATACGGTGCTATGATTAAGGTTTTGCTGCCTAATGTTTCCCGTGCTCTTACTTAATCCTGTTCTTTCCACTGATAATCGCTATTGTGTTTGTGTGATTATGCGTTCTTTGTCTTCTATGTTCTCGTGTTTACTTGTGCGCCATGGAAGCTCTCGCGAATGTCGCAACCTTCCGTGCAGGCCTCACTCCCGAAGTGAGTGAGTATTTGCACACTCGTGGTCTGTTAGCCTTCGCTGAATTGCCTTGGCATTCAGTGGAGTGTCATCCATTCCACGCGCAGATTATTTCTGCTATTGCCGCCACACCTGCTACAGAGCAGTGTTGGCCCATTGCGTGTTTACCATCTCGTGTCGTTATTACTTTAGCTACATTTGCTGAAGCTTTTCGACTCCCTCGGGAAGGATTTGAGAACGGTCCACTTCTTTCCGTGGCCACCATGAAAGAATTGTTTCCCCGACACTCATCTAATGAGTATGCCATTCTTTGTAGACCTGAACCAGAGCGTACAGCTCTGCAATTTTTCGTAGCCACCATGAATTTACAAAAACACACATATGGTATTGCTCGACCGTTCTATTTGATGATAGATACCGCTTCCCATGAGCCTGTAAATTTCACATCTTTCTATTTCTGGCACATTCACCATGAATGTTTAGCGGTTATGAAACAAATCGCTAAGAATGACCTTCCTCGCTCCCGTTTACCTCATATCCTCACTTTCCTCTTTCCGGTGATCCAAGCTACGCAACCTCCTCCAACTGCTCCCTTCTTGTTACATGAAGAATCTACTCAAATGCTCAAGGACGAGGATGATGACAATGAAGATCTGCTTTAAGTTTTTCACCGAAAATGCAGATGCGTAAGCCCCTCTGAAAGTCTTCCACGACACTGCCACATCTCTTCATGTTGAATCATCCGTTCCCTCTTCTCCACTCAACCAGCAGGAACATGGTGCACACCTTGACGAATCCGAAGAAGTCTCTTCTCGGGCGGACTCTCATCAGCAGGATGAGGAAACTGTGAAGGAGATTGTCGCTGAAATCCTCATAGAAGTAATTGCTAATGCTGAGGTAGTGATCGCACTCACTGAGGCGACAAATAATGGGACCAGAATAGTCTTGGTGCAGAATCCTCTCATCCCCCTTCCTCCGCCCATTAATCCTACTGAGCCCGTTGTAGTACATACTAGTGCAATCGCCAATGTAATTCCCGACGCACCCACTCCTCCATCCTCTTCTCCCGACTACTCTCCACCACCCTCCCCTCATCTATTTTCTGCCTCTTCATCCCAACCACTTCCTGCTATTCATCCTCCACCTGTTATGTTCAGCGAATTAGAATCTATGGGTCGCCTCCTGATCCAAATTTCTCAGCAACTACCTTTTCAAATGAAGCTGGCAACCGAGAATATCAGGTAGGAATTGCAAGGTAAAGTTGATTTGCTAGAAGCGGATATTGCCCTGTTACAGGAAGAAGCAAATGCGGTCAAGGCAGAGAACCATGCCCTGCAGGTTCAACTTCAACAACTTCAAGCCCGGATCGCAGAGCAGGACAACCTGATTGCCCAACGTGATGCAGCACTTGCTGAGTTAAATGAAAAGAATGTCCTTTTATCTGCTCGCGATGAAGAAATAAAGCAGTTAATGCAGTTAGTACAGGATAAGGAAGATGCTCGGGTTGCTCTCGGCAATTTATTAGAAGAAACCCATGCGGAACTTGAGCTGGTGACCCAAAAAGGATAGGAAATGGCAGATTTGGCCATGCAGAATACTGAAGAATTAAAGATAGTGTCCGTCGAACTTCATCAGAAGTGTCGTGACTTGGATGTCCAGACCCTCCGAACGATTCATCTAAATAAAGAGTTGGAAGGAATCATGAAAGAAAGGGATGCGTATTACAAAACCATCCAATATCAAGCTCAGGAGCTGGAACGCAGAGAAAATCAGTTAGGCGCTCAAGCAGAAAGATTGTCCAGAGTTGATGGTCAAATTACTGATATGAAGGTCAGACGAGATGCGGCCATAGCCAACGAATTCTATTTACAAGAAGACTTTTTTCAGACGCAGACTGATGCACTGATGAGTCAAGTTATTGCGGCAAGTTTAGTCAGAACAGACGCACAACTGGTAGAGCCAGACAGATTGAAGATTATGCTGGATTCCCTGAAACAAAAGATCACCCGAACATTTAAGTTAGCCCGAATACTGTACATACAAGGCATAGTTGATGAGCCTTAGTTTTATTTTTTCTTTGCGGGTTTGAGTCCACCGTGCATGCCAGTGTTAGGCCGTCGGATGGGAATAATGTAATTTTATTTTCCATAGCCGCACGCACCGAAAAGGCATAGCGAATAGTTGTAACTTTTTATCCATTAATGAAAAGGCATTACGGTGTTCTTCGGCAAGGAGAGATGGTTCGCCAGACTGTCTGTCTGGGCGACCATGCTGAGAAGATCGTGTGCAGATTTGCCTATATCTGAGTATTGTTATTCTGTTCTTGTTGAATTGCAGTGAGTCATTATTAACACAGTAATGTTACATTCACATTAATAAGTTTGTGCGACTGTGTGATTATTAACTTGCACGATAAGTTACTGTGTAAAGATAATCGTAACCGAACATAGTAACTGTGTAGCAAAAATTACTGCCTTGAAAGTATAGTTACTGCTTAGTTGAATAGTAATTTGGGAAAATTAAACAAAGGGCCTCTGCACTGTCATACCCCTAACCATCCCCAAGAACCCGAAACGAGATAAAAAACGACTTGACAGAAGTGCTTTTAACAGATCCATTTGAGAGTTATGATCCTTGTAAGGACTAATTTGACTCTAGGAGTTCTCGGTTTTGTCTCCTTGCTTTCATCATCAAGGTCTCCTATTTCAAAATCAGGTATAATCTATCCAAATTCATCCATCTATGATGTAAGTTGGTTACCACATTCATGGTACCTTGATTATCTATGTAGGATCCTTCGTTGAATTTGACAATGGGGTGATCAATTCCAAAGGGATGCTCTAGATTCCTAAGTTGGATTTCAGATCTTCTTAAACCATCCTCATAGATGTGTGCACCCAAGCAGTTGGTTCGAATGTACTCAAGCTAAGTCTTATAGGGTCCTTCTGGGGTCTCTAGGTATGCCAACCGTGAACTACTTGTAGGTCTTTCCATGCTAAAAGATATGTCTGACTCACTGGTTTTGGAGCTCACTATCTAGGGATAATCACTCAATTGTTGAGCCCAAGATCTGGCCGTATGAATGACACTAGCGTACACTAGCGTCCGATGATCTGATGCTTTTTCAATTAGTCTTTCCTATGTGTCTTCCTGATCTACGGTTCATGAATTTCATTTCCTTTACTTGCCCCAAATTTTAGCATACAACCATGTTGCATGGTTCTTTGATGTATCACTTGTTCTTTTTAGCTTCTTTTTCTATAAGGTCTTATTTTTAAGTCACATTGTTAGGAGTAACTTCAATTTCTTTGTTACTTTTCATTTGATCATTTGATTATGTTCATTTTTTATGGTTATCACACTTTGCCATACTTATCAATCTTGACTTGAGTTAATTAGTTTTCCTTGAACTTAATCAGTTCTTATCGTTGCTTTAATTAATTAATTCCACCTATACAAACTTATCCTAAGATAGAATTGACTAAGGGTGCTTCCAACCTCAATTCCCATGCTTTGAAATTGCTCTAGTGCTCAAGATGCTCTCCCAACCTTTGATTTCCAATAGCACCTTGCCTTGCTACTTAATTAGCTACAAAAAGACTGAAAGAATCACCCAATCAGCCTAAAAATAGACCCAAATATAATTTTCAAATAAAAAAGACAAATTTTTATCTATCACAATAGATGGTGTCTATCACGATAGACAGGTCTCTCACCCTCTCTCAGAAATGAAATGAGGGAATGAATGGGGGTGATGGGATATGGCCAAAAATTGAAAATTTTGGCGATGATGGAGATGGAAGGAGGAGGAGAGTGGAGATGATGGTGGTGATGACAAAAGTAAAGAAAATAGAAAAAAATAATTCCAATGTCGATTCTCTATATCTTACTATCACAATGCTCATCATTGAATCACGCTCCCCGACAACATTGCCAAATTTGGTGTCACTCTAACACAATGGAAGTACCACCATGGTGAAGATCCACCTCATAAATGTCAATCCATGGAGACATGAGGATGATATGATGACCATGGGCGATATGAGTGCACAAGTGAGTGAGAGAGAAGCACGATGGCATGCACATACATACCCACATACAGACAAGGTAAGACAATGGAATCTTCTATTCAATAACTCAAGAAAAGTATGCAATGCTCAAAGGAAAGCTCAATCTCTAAGAGTGTCACCCTTAAAATGAGATCTCTAACTTTTTTTTATAGTTTTTTGACTAGCTTTGGCCTATTTCAAGCCTCATGTCCAACCTAGTTAAAAAAATAGGTTCCTAAGCTATTTTGGGGCTCAAATAAGCTCCAAAAACTAACAAATGTGAAACATAGGCTATACTAGTACTCCTCAAGCTCGAGGACTCCTTGGCTTGCATAAAATGGAGTTGGAAAGATAAAAAAAAGTTAAACACAATGAGTGTAGTGATGAAAATCACTCTTTATAAAAATAAAGTTTTGGAATTTTATTGAGGCCCTTATTCTCTATCTGTTCTCCTTTGACTTCCTTGTCTACTCAATCCCATATCTAAGCCTTTTCCTTCTCTTTGGCCTTCTTCCCTCAAGCTCCCTTGTTTGCTCAACTGCCTTGTCCACTCTTGCCACTAACAAGAGCTCTAATAAAAATGTTGATGCCACACTGCAAAGATTTTTTGAACTTCTAATGACCTCGAGTATGCTAACCAATTTTCCTGCAATTTTGAGATTGTGACCAGAGGGGTATTCACAATAGCATAGATAAAACCATGACCTGACCAATTGTTGGAGTTCGAGGTCTACAAAAGCACACGAACAACACAAGGAAGAACAAGAAGCTTGGAGCACAACACAACACAGAATGTATAAGTGACCCATTAGGGTTATATGTGTATATACAAGCCCGAGGAAAAAGACCTCATAAAGAGGGAAAAATGTATCCCAAACATCCTAAGTTTGTTCACACACATCACTACCAAAATATATCAACACAATGCACTAGCCACATTTCAAAGGTTGATGTGTCGTGTATTTAAAGATTTTCTAAGATCTTTGATGGAAATATATGTGGAAAATCTTTGTGCTTTCTCCTTAAAAGGGGAAAATTATTTACAATATTTGAGAGCCATCTTTAAAAAATACAAAACTTATAGGGTTTGTATAAACCCAAAAAATGTGTATTCTTTGTCAAACAACCAGAAACTTTAGGACATATTGTGTCAAAAAGTGGCATATCTAGAGATGAGAAGGAAGCAAAAGCCATTATGAATCTACCTAGGCCAACCAATGCGAAAGAATTACAAACATTTTTGGGACATTGTGGATATTACAAGAAGTTTGTGTACAAATTTACAAATATTGCAAAATCCTTTTATGCATTGATTACTAAATTTGAATGGTCATAGGAATGTGAGAAAGCTTTTGAAGCTTTACAAAATTTTTTAATCACAACACCCATATTGAAAACCGCTCTATGGGATGCTTCTAATTTTGCATTAGGATGTGTATTAGCACAACCTATTCAAGGAATATTTTCCTATAGACTATGCAAGTAGACAATTATATCATGCTAAGAAAAATTACACCACTACAGAAAAAGAGGGTTTTGTACTGGTGTATGCTATGAAGAAATTCTGAAATTATCTATTAGAAAAGAAAGCTGCTCTACCTAGTTCGTAAACCTTGTCACACAAGAAGAATTGTGAGAAAATTTTTTCTCCTAATGGAATTTGAGTTTGAAGTCATTATCAAGCAAGGAAAAACACATACAAGAGTAGATAATCTATCTAGGATCATGTCAGGTGAAGAACCAAAAGGAATTGATGATGATATTCGAGATGCTTATCTATTTAAAATAGAAAGCATACCTCATTGGGAAACACCTTTGGTTCCCATATTATCTTTTGGACCAAACTTTAGGAACAATATTTTCAAACATATGGTCTTGCAAAGTAGAAATTTTCTTCCTTTTTAGGACACATCTATCATTTGAATTTAATAGGATTGTTGGAATATTGTGTACTAGAAGATGAGCAACATAATTATCTAGGAAAAGCACATAAATGGAATATATGTTTAGATGATTCAAAAAGAGCCACTCTAAACAATCGAGAGAGACTCATAGCATATCGGCAAAAAAAGAGAGAGATGTGGATAATTATGTGACACAATGTAAAAAATGTACAAACAAATTTTTTTTTGGAAGATGTGACCTTATTTTGGGTTCAATAGATGGAGTAAGAATATATTGGAATAATGAAGGAATTTTCTCATGGAAGTCAAGAAAACATGAAAACAAATAGAAGAAATATGCAAGAAATGTGTTAAGATTTTGTGTTGATAAACAACAAGTTATACAAAAGAGGAATAGATGGCTACTTAAGAATTTGTGTACTTGAGTACAAGTTGGGAAATGTTATAACTTGCTCATTCAAGAGTGGCAGGAGGACATTTTTCCATAAACAGAATTTCCAAGTTGATATTATACCCAGAATTTTGTTGGCCAACTCTATTTCAAGATGCTAAGTCTTATGTGCAAAGTTGTGATACTTGTCAAAGGACAAAACATCCAATAAGAAAAGATGAAATGCCATTAAGACCATTAATGTCTGCAAGATCATTTAGCAAATTGGGTTTGGACTTTATCGAACCCATTCATTGAAGTTCCCATGTAGAACATATCATAGTGGCAACAAACTACTTGATAAAGTGGACCGAAGCTAAGGCTATGATAAAAAATGATGCTCAAACTTTGGCAAATTCTTGTATGAAGATGTGATAACAAGATTTGGTTTACCGATTGAATTGGTAAGTAATAGAGGAAGTCATATCTTGAATCAAATTATAGATTCTTTAACTAACCATTTTTTGATAACACATAGAAAGTTAGCACCCTATCATCCTCAAGAAATTCACTAACTAAAAGTACAAATAAATTATTTTGTACTATTCTATAAAACCAAAAGAACTAATTGGGATATGCAGCTTTATCATGCTTTATGGGCATATAGAGTAGCATATAAGACATGAGTATGAACCACTCCATGTAATTTGGTGTATGGAATGAACATTGTCTTACCCATGGAATTTTCTATACGTAGTTTAAGGTTAGGAAATCAATTAACATGGGATGGACATGAGCTATCGAATATAATAATTGAGTTGGAAAAATTGGTAGCATCAAGATTACAAGTTGTAATGAACATCTATGTAGGAAAAAAGGGACAAAAGGCTTATTATGATATGCACATAAAGAATAAGGATTCGCAAGAAGGAGATTTAGTCTTGGCATACATTGTTAAAGAACATAGTAAGAAGTTGTAAAAAAGAGAACATGGACTTTACATTCACAAAATCAATCCTTGTGGTGCAGTGCAACTTGCAAACCTAGATGGAGAGATAATTCCAATTACATAAGTGGATGTAGAGTGAAGAGATACATGGAACCATTAATTATAGACATGTGGAGAAGATTACAAACATCACATAAATGAAAAAAAGAAGAAATGAAGATGGGACAAGAAGCTTAGGAATAAGAAAAAGGGATAATAAGGAAGAAGAGAGACTTGAGAAAAATTAAACAAGTAATTACACGTAAAGTTGAATGAGCATTTACTAGTTGTAAAAATGACATTTCAAGGAGGAGAAATAAGTATCTTCTTGGACATAGGATCACAAGTAAATTTAACCAGTTCAATATTATTAAATAAATCATTAATACAAAGATCCAATACTAAAATTGTATCTTCTTGGACATAGGAGCACAAGTAAATTTAACCAGTTCAATATTATTAAATAAATCATTAATACAAAGATCCAATACTAAAATTGTAACTAATGTTGTGAATGGTTAAAGTCTTTGTTCTTTGAAAATTGTACAAATTGAGATTGAATTAGGGCAAGAAAAAACTATATTGGAATATGAACAATGCCTAAAGAGTTAATGACTAAAGATTTAATTTTAGCTCAAGGTTGGACGAAACAAAATCAAGTACTTTTTGATTTTTTGAACATAAAATTTTGAAATTAAAAGTTGAAGGAAAACCTTTGAGATTTGCTTTTGTAAGTATTGTTATGCAAGAACTTGATCTAGACATACAAGAGCCAAAAATGGAGACTTTTATGTTTCCTACTCAAGAAGATGAAAAGAAACAACATCAAAATAATATGAAACAAAATGACAAAAAAGAAAAGAAGGATCAAATGAGTTTTGAAAGACATCCGTCATCTACAACAAGAAGAGGTTACTTCACAAGAAATTTGAAACGGATTGATTAGCCAAAACTATTATTCAAAATAATATACGAATGCAAAAAGAGATTTATAAACAATGTTATTCTACAAAGAAAAGTATAAAGACATACAAACAAATATGGAGACCTAAACACAACAAGGAGGAAATTATGCAGGAATCTTTCAGATACAAAGAAAGACTCAAATTTAGAAAAACAAAGAGGAAATTTGAACATCAAGATGAATCACATGAATCAATCTTGGATAAAACACAGAATCATATTTTAACGAGATTGAAATCTTAGGGCAACGATACAATCACTTGCAAGAACAATCAAGCAGGTTACAATCCCAACTTAATTCCTTGATGGCATCTTTAACTCCAAGTACACCCAACTAAAGGAAGCTCAAAATTCATTGGAGTTATAGTTAGAAGCACAGAATAAGGCAAGTGATACAAGAGATAGAAGAACATCTCAGAGTGCATATGGATGAAAATGCTAGATTAATTAGAAGGATGGGCTTCCTAAGATGCCACTTAGATGTAGCAAAAAAAGAAAATCAATGGTCACAACTAGACACGCTAGGTGCCCCTATAATCTGCGCCCACGCTATGATACCCAAGAGAATCAAGATTATTCTACTACATGAACCTCCTTGGTGCACATGCCTTATTATGTGAGGAGTTTATGATGCTTAAAGAAACACATGCAGGCACTTTTGGCACTACCTCTAAAGCACCAACCACTTCTATTATCCCTAAAGATGCACTAGTGGAGCTAGAAGATGTTGGAGATAGATGTCTGCGGAAGCATGCGAACAACACAAGGAAGAAGAAGAAGCTTGGAGCACAAACACACAATACTGAATGTATTACTAGAGAATGTACAAAGATAAGTAGCCCATTAGGGCAATAGGCATATATACAAGCCGGGGGAAAAAAACCTCCTAAAGAGGGAAAAAAGTGCCCGAGCGGTCCTAGTGTGTTCACACACATCACTACCTAAATATATCAACAAATCCCCCTTGGGAGTGATGCGGTGAACAAGGAGCTGGCACTCATGTATAAGGAAGTGCCAAGCTATGTGGAAATCACTCCACAAAAGGAAGTAAGCCCAAAGCTTTGCGGAAAGCTTCAAACTTCTCCCTGGGCTGAGCCTTTGTGAAAAGGTCTGCAATGTTCTCCTGCGTGGGCACATATGCCAAGCTGATCTCCCCAGTAGAGAACCTCTCCCTGACATAGTGATAATGCACCTCAATGTGCTTAGTGCGAGCATGGAACACAGGGTTCCTCGCAACTGCCAATGCACTCTGACTGTCAATGAAGATGGTGGTGGCAGAAGACTGGCCAACACCCAAATCAGCCATAAGGCGTCGGAGCCACACACACTCAACAGTTGCTGTGAAAGCTGCCCTATACTCAGCCTCACAACTGGAAGTGGCCACAGTAGGCTGCTTCTTGCTCAACCAAGATATACATGAGCTACCAAGCATGAAGCAAAAACCACTGGTGGACACACGAGTGTCATAGCAACCAGCCCAATCAGAGTAAGAAAAAGCATGCAAATCTGGCGATAGTGATCCCCCCTTGGGACAAAACAACCCAAGTAGTCGAGTACCACTCAAGTAGCAAAAGATTCGCAAGAAGGAGATTTAGTCTTGGCATACATTGTTAAAGAACATAGTAAGAAGTTGTAAAAAAGAGAACATGGACTTTACATTCACAAAATCAATCCTTGTGGTGCAGTGCAACTTGCAAACCTAGATGGAGAGATAATTCCAATTACATAAGTGGATGTAGAGTGAAGAGATACATGGAACCATTAATTATAGACATGTGGAGAAGATTACAAACATCACATAAATGAAAAAAAGAAGAAATGAAGATGGGACAAGAAGCTTAGGAATAAGAAAAAGGGATAATAAGGAAGAAGAGAGACTTGAGAAAAATTAAACAAGTAATTACACGTAAAGTTGAATGAGCATTTACTAGTTGTAAAAATGACATTTCAAGGAGGAGAAATAAGTATCTTCTTGGACATAGGATCACAAGTAAATTTAACTAGTTCAATATTATTAAATAAATCATTAATACAAAGATCCAATACTAAAATTGTATCTTCTTGGACATAGGAGCACAAGTAAATTTAACCAGTTCAATATTATTAAATAAATCATTAATACAAAGATCCAATACTAAAATTGTAACTAATGTTGTGAATGGTTAAAGTCTTTGTTCTTTGAAAATTGTACAAATTGAGATTGAATTAGGGCAAGAAAAAACTATATTGGAATATGAACAATGCCTAAAGAGTTAATGACTAAAGATTTAATTTTAGCTCAAGGTTGGACGAAACAAAATCAAGTACTTTTTGATTTTTTGAACATAAAATTTTGAAATTAAAAGTTGAAGGAAAACCTTTGAGATTTGCTTTTGTAAGTATTGTTATGCAAGAACTTGATCTAGACATACAAGAGCCAAAAATGGAGACTTTTATGTTTCCTACTGAAGAAGATAAAAAGAAACAACATCAAAATAATATGCATCATATTCAGATTGCATAGCAGCCATCCAATTTTTTGAATTTTGTGCTTCATCAAAAGAAACAGGCTCATTCTCATCATAGAGACTAGACATAGCCATAGTATAGCAATCTGATGCAAAGGAGGCACTATGAGAGCCTGAACGAGTAGGATATGACAAAGGTGCATCTAATTTGCTATCACGCAAAGTCTGCACCAGCCATTTTGACATAGTTTTTGCTTGCTCAATATCAGCTCTCTCATCAACTAGTGCATCATGTAAATTTGCATCAGAAATGGAATGATCTGCATCATCACATGAAACCTGCAAAGGCTGAGAAGTTGCTTCATTAGGACCAGCACTAGACTGTCCACCTGTAAAAAGAGGCATCAAAGTATCATACATGTATTTGGAGCTAACAGATGTCTCCTTAGTACATGAAAGCAATGGCTGAATAACATCTTCCACAAAGACAACATCATGGCTAACCAGAATGCGTTTAGTCTGTGGATGATACATACGATAGCCTTTACTTTCAGAACTGTACCCAACAAAAATACATTTTACTACCTTATCATCCAATTTTCTGCGATGTTGTTCAGGCACTAATGCATATGCCAAACAACCAAAAACATGCAGATGAGCAACAGATGGCTTGCGGTCATGCCAAGCCTCATATGGAGTGATAGACTATAGCGCTTTAGTGGGACACCTGTTCTATACATATGCCGCACACATGACAGCCTCAAGCCAAAAACTATGTGGTAGAGCCTGACTCTTGACCATACACCTCGCCATCTCCATGAGTGACCTATTCTTTCGTTCAGCAACTCCATTCTGTTGAGGTGTATACGGCACTGTACACTAGTGTTTTATCCCATGTTCAGCTAGACATGCATTAAAATAAGAAGACATATATCCCCCCCCCCTCGATCAAAACAGAGGGTGCCCATTTTACATGCTGATAGATTTTTAACCAAAACCAAAAATTGTTTGAAGCACATGAACACCTCGGACTTTGCCTTCAATGGATATACCCATGCCTGCCTGGAAAAATCATCGATGAAAGTCACGAAGTAAAGATAATTCCCAAAAGAAGGTGTCTGCATAGGACCATAGACATCACTATGTACAAGCTGCAATTTCTGAGTAGCCCGTACTGAACCATCTTTTGGAAAGGACGAACGCTGCATTTTGCCCAAAATACAACCTTCACACACATGTTTTCTAGGTGCCTCAAGTTTGGGCAAAGAGGACACCATTTCAGATTTCTACAGGCGTAGCAAACTAGCGAAATTCAAATGACCAAAGCGTGCATGCCAAAGCTTTGCATCTGACATAGCCTGAGAATCATTTACTGCACATGCCAAATCATTTACTGATCTTTCATAGTCTATGAGCTTATACAGCCCACAAGATAAAATGCCAGAAGCAATAATCACATTGCCATTTGACAGATCATGAACTGTACACCTGTCATCAACAAATTTCACAACCAAGCCAATCTTGCTAATATAGAAATTGATAACAGGTTCTTCTTAATCCCTGGCACAAATAAAGCATCTGACAAAGTGAAAGAACTACCATCAGCAATAGTCAAAATGATCTTACCAACTCCCATAACAGGATAAGAGGAGTTGTTGGTGCATGTAACAGTATTCCCTGAAGGGGCAGGCTCGAGTGAAGAGAAGAAATTGCGCTACGAGGTAATATGTTTGGTCGCCCCACTGTCACCAAACATCTGAGTCTACTGCAGATATGCACTGCTCATGAGAAGATGGGTCAAAACTGCAGACAGTAGTAAACGCCCATTCTTCTTCCTCCACAAGATTTGCAGACTCTATTTTTGGTGTAGAGGCCTCTGCAACAACCACTCCAGCCTCTTTCTTCTTTGCCTCTTTAGCAGCCAGTTTTGGACAGTTCTTTATGATATGATCATTCCCTTTACAGTACTTACAAAACAATTTCTTCTTTTCTGATTTCTTCTCATCTTTATCTTCCTTCTTTGAATATGCAGAATTAGCAGCTTTCTGCTTACTAGTTGAAGAGCTCCATTTTCGTTTGCCCTTCTGACTAGCTAAGATCGTTAGGAAACTGTCCATAGAATCACCTTCATTCATGTGCTCAGTCTCCAACTGTTTTCGGAGGTAAGCAACACGAGCCTCATTCCTAGCTTGGTACAATGTGGTAAGTGTATCCCAAGCATCCTTAGCTGTTCTGTAAGAACGAATGTGAGGAATAATGGCACGTTTGACAGACAAGGCTATCAATGCATGTGCCTAGGCATCTCTGCCATCCCAACAAATCTGCTTTGCAGTAGGTGCAACAGAAACAACAACACGAATAGGAATCTGCAGAATATCATCTTTGACACCATCTTCATTAGCTCCAGCACCTGTATTTGCAGTACCTGTAGTCAAAGGTGTAACAGGACGTCTTTCAACACCCTGCACAATGTTCCACAATCCTTTTGCAACCAATACATGCCGCATCATATAAGCCCATAACGGGTAGTTGGTACCATCCAACTTATCCTCAATAGCCAACATACGGAATACATCATTGCTTTGAGCCATGACCGGTGACTAAATTACCTTGATGCAGAAAGTTGAATGTATCTCAAAAAATTGAACAGAACTGCCCAAAAGAATTCCGCTAGACCTATAGCAAACTTCGAGACGCTTATATTGGCGAACAGAAACTGGTATATACCTTTGGCACAAAAAAACAAAATAGCCTGCACAAGCGCTGCGATAGTGCGTTCGGAGGCCGAAACGAGCTTAGATTGTGATTTCGGCACCAAATTTCGTGCGAATTTGAGACTGCAAACGAAGGAGTGTGGACGGTGCCCTAGATGAAGCGACAACCTGCTCTGATACCAATTGTTGGAGATAGATGTCTGCGGAAGCACGCGAACAACACAAGGAAGAAGAAGAAGAAGCTTGGAGCACAAACACACATTACTGAATGTATTACTAGAGAATGTACAAAGATAAGTAGCCCATTAGGGCAATAGGTGTATATACAAGCCGGGGGAAAAAAACCTCCTAAAGAGGGAAAAAAGTGCCCCGACGGTCCTAGTGTGTTCACACACATCACTACCTAAATACATCAACAGAAGACCTTCGTAAACAAGTGGAAAAGATGAAGTGCAAATCGGCTTCCATACTATCATTAGAGGGACCCATGTCACCACCTAACATCATCGGGCCCAAGGAACTCGTACACATCCGAGTCGAGCAATCTTTTGAAGAGGAATACGATTCGTAACCAACCATTGGTGGTTGGATTACCGATGAAGGTTGAGAAACTTTTGAGCTACAAATACGTGAATGGATGAAGCTAATGGAAGTATTAGGAATGAAACACTCGACACGAGTGGAAGCTTAGCTACAAGCCCTGACAGTAATTGAAGTCTTCATCTTAAAGTCGGCATACTTCTAGGAACTGAAACCCAAAATATATATTTCCACAAATGAAATGCAATACATATTGTACTTTATTTTTATCGCAAAATATCATGCTAAAAATAAACAAATAATAGGAAAGGTTCCCATATTTACAATGCATCAAGAGCTCCCTTCATAGGTGCACCCCAGAACCATCTTCCAACATAATTGACATGCACAAATACTACAAGAGTATCCCAAGATGATGCAGACATGGAGGAAGGAACCTTTGCACATACTATACAATTGATGCTATGGTCTTGTACCTCTTTGATGAACATGGCTTGCATTTGCTATTAAAGTAAAGAATGATAAGAAATGCCAAGACTGGTTGAAAAAAATATCCATATTGTGCAACACCACAAGGGCTATGCACTATCACTTACATGATGGCCACTGTACTGCATTGGCTTCCACGAATATACAAGATACCTAAAGACATGGCAGACATGCAACTAAAATCATTTGACATGATGCAAACTATGTTTAAGGCCTTTAGAAAGGTCAAGCCACCACACATCTCAACTCCATGCTTTGAACATGGCAACCTCGACTTAGTATACAACATGAGTACAACACCCTCACTAAAGGTTTTCTATGTGTGGAACTACACAATCAAGTGTTTACTGGCTTGTTACAAGCATACTTTTGGAGAAGTGTCAAAATGGGTTTCTGGGGGTACCATTTAGAGGTGTCCATCTCAAATCCGACTCATTTACTACACCCTTTCGCATGTGAAATCTTGCAGTACTCAACACATTATCAGCTCCAGGAGCCAGACACCCCACAAGCTATCGATTGGCCTAAACTCAAGGCTGATTTGGCAAAAGGTATCTAAGTGTCAAAATACTCCATGCCAACTTATATTTTACAATAATACATAGATCATGCTCTTCCACAAGGGTCTATCAGGGATGATAGATGTGAGAGGGAGGGGAGTGTTGGCACTCAAGGTCAAGACCAACATATAGGGATCAAACAAAGGAGGCATGGAATCATGTAAATCAAGGCATGTGCAGTGTGTGTGGAGACAAGTAACAATGATTCATACTATTCAAACCCAAAACAATGATTTTTATCACTACTTTTGCATATACAAAAAAAATAAGAAACCTAATTTTGTAGACAAATGTTGCATTTTATGCAAGCAGAGGAGTCCTCAAGCTTGAGGACCTTTGGTGGAATCCACATATCAATTTTCAAAATCTTTTGAGCCCATTAGGCCCCCCAAATTAGCTCTAGAACATAATTTTTGACTATGTCAGACATTGTGTCTGGAATTGGCTGAAACGAGTGAAAAACTATAAATAGGGCTAGATCTCATTTGACGGGGGGACTTTGGTTGGACTTTTGGGGCAAGATATCTTGTGTAATGATTAAGAACTTTTGAGATTAATGTACTTCGACTGCTCATCCTCTTTGTCTCTTCCTTGTGTGCGTGTGTGCACCTTGCGTGTTTCTCACCTTCATCTTCACTCGCATCTCTGGTTTACGATCATCATATCATCCTCATATCTCGATGAATTGACAATTACAAGTTGGAGCTCCTCAATGTTGGTACTCACCATTTTCCTAGAGTGTCAAGGACTGGATCCCTTGATTTGAGAAACTAAAAAGAAAACCTAAAAAGCCTTACTTAGGATAAGGAACAAGCTGAGAGTATGGAATGGCTTAAGAAAGCCTTAGATTCGACCCTAATTCTACAAATAGTAGATCCAAATGAGCTCCTTGTAGTTGAACCAGATGCTAGTGTTTTGGCAATTGGAGTTGTGATGAATTAGAATGGTTGATCAATTGCTTTTGAAAGTCAAAAGCTAAACTCAACTCAACAAAATTACTCTATCTATGAAAATAAGTTTTATGCCATTGTGCATGCTCTATAGAAATGGAGACATTACTTGTTTGGTGCCAAAGTAATCATAATTTTTTATCAAGTAGGTATCAAATGGTTTGCAAACCAATCCGAGTTAACATGTAGAAAAGCTAGATGGCCGAGATACTCCAGAGTTTGACGATGAACTCAGATATCAAAGATAGAAATTCAATGTAGTTGTAGATGCTTAAAATCATATCCTATATTGGATTCCATCAAATCCATACAATTCCAATGACTTATGGAATTGATGAAAGGTAAGTACTAAGAAGATACCAATTTTAAGGAAGCTTGGAAGAAGGCGTTGAACCAAGGTACAAACTTTTCATTTGAATATAAGTTTAAACACGACAATATTGAAGATGAATATCTCTTATACAAAGGGAAAGTATGCTTACCTTGTGATCATGAACTTAGAAGGAAAATTTTGTTTGAATACCATGATGCTCCAGGTATCGGTCATGAAAGAATCAACAAACTTGTCAATTGGTCAAAAGATAATTTTATTGGCCTAGTGTACATAAAGATGTACAAGACTATGTACTCATATGTACAAAATGGCAAGTAAATATCGAACCCAAAAAGGCCACGATGCAATTTGGTCATACTTAACTGGTTGACTAGTGATGTATGTGAACACATTAGGACCATCGAGGTACTTTTTCCCTCTTTAGGAGGTTTTTTCCCCCCAGCTTGTATATACATCTATTGCCCTAACTTTGTACATTCTAGTGGTAATACATTCAGTATTGTGTGTTGTGCTCCAAGCTTCTTCTTCTTCCTTGTGCTATTCATGTGCTTCTTTAGACGTCTAACTCCAACAATTGGTATCAGAGTAGGTCACTGCCTCATCTAGGGCATCGTCGACACCCACCCGGTCACAGTCTTAAAATCGCATGAAATTTGGTGTGCATACTCAATGTGATTAGGAGATCAAAACAGCTTCGATATGTCGTGCCAAAATCACGATCTAAGTTTGTTTTGACCTTCGAACACACTATCATAGTGCTTCTACAGGCTATTTTATCTTTTTGTGCCAAAGATATATACAGGTCTCAGTTCTCCAGTATAAGCATCACGAAGTCTACTACAGGTCTAGCAGAACTTGTTTGGGTAGTTTTGTTCAACTTTTTTAGATACAATCATTTTTCTGCATCAAGGTATTTTAGTCAATGGCCATGGCTGAAAGCACTGATGTATTCTGTATATTGGCTTGGTACCAATTATCCGTTGCGGGCTTATATGATACATCATGTATTAGTCGTAAAAGGATTGTTGAATATTGTCCAGGGTATTGAAAAACATCCTATTACACTTGCGAACATAAGTACTACAAATTTAGGTACTGAAGCTGATGCAGATGGTGTCGAAGATGGTGATATTCTACAGATTCTTGTTCGTGCTACTGTTTCTGTTGCACCTACTATAGAGCAAATTCATTGGGATGGTAGAGATGCTCAAGCATATGCATTGATAGCTTTGCCTGTCAAACGTGCTATTGTTTCTGTTGCATCTACTATAGAGCAAATTCATTGGGATGGTAGAGATGCTCAAGCACATGCATTGATGGCTTTGTTTGTCAAACATGCCATTATTCCTCACATTCGCTCTTGCAGAATAGCTAAGAATGCTTGGGATACACTTACCACATTGTACCAAGCTAGGAATGAGGCTCGTGTTGCTTACCTCTGAAAATAGTTGGAGAGTGAGCATATGAATAAAGGTGATTCTATGGACATTTTTTTGACAAAGATCAAGGATTTGAAGAAGCAGTTGATTTTTGCTAATGGAATCCTTCCTGATAGTTCACTTGCGCAGATTGTTGTGAATGGTCTTCCAGACTCATATCAGAGTTTTGCTTCTACTCTTCGTTTGACGATGAAAGGAAATCCAAATGCCTTACCATTTGAAGAGTTAGTTTCTGTTTTGTTGCAGGAAGATCAGTCTAGGCAGAACAGGTCTATTATGCATGTTGCAAATCAAGCTTTCCTAGCTAGTCAGAAGGGCAAAGGAAAATGGAGCACTTCTACTAGTAAGCAAAAATCTGCTAATTCTGCACAATCGAAGAAGGAAGACAAAGATGAGAAGAAATTAGAAAAGCAAAAATTGTTTTGCAAATACTGTAAAGCAAATCATCATGTCATTAAGAGCTGTCCAAAACTGGCTGCTAAAGAGGCAAAGAAGAAAGAGGTCGGAATGGTTGTTGCAGAGGCCTCTACATCGAAAACAGAGTCTGCTAATCTTGTGCAGGATGAAGAATGGGCATTTACTACTGTTTGCAGTTTTGACCCACCTTCTCATGAGCAGTGCATGTCTGCACTAGACTCAGATGTTTGGTACTTTGATAGTGGGGCGACCAAATATATTACCTTGCAACATAGTTTCTTCTCTTCACTCGAGCCTGCCCCTACAGGGAATACTATTACATGTGCCAACAACTCCTCTTATCCTGTTATTGGAGTTGGTAAGATCATTCTGACCATTATGGATGGTAGTTCTTTTACATTGTCAGATGCTTTATTTGTGTTAGGGATCAAGAAGAATTTGTTATCAGTTTCGGCTTTAGCCAAGATTTGCTTGGTTGTGAAATTTGTTGATGACGGATGTACAGTTCATGATCTCTCAAACGGTGATGTGATTATTGATTCTGGGATTTTATCTCGTGGGCTATATAAGCTCATAGATTACGAAAAATTTGTGAATGACTCAACATGGGTAGTACACGATTCTCAGGCTATATCAAATGCAAAGCTTTGGCATGCACACTTTGGTCATCTGAATTTTGCTAGTTTGCTATGCCTGCAAAAATATAAAATGGTGTCCTCTTTGCCCAAACTTGAGGCACCTCGTAAACATGTATGTGAAGGTTGTATTTTGGGCAAAATGCAACATTCCTCATTCCCAAAAGATGGTTTTGTTGGAGCTACACATAAATTGCAGCTTGTTCACAGTGATGTCTGTGCTCCTATGCATACACCCTCTTTTGAAAACTATCTTTACTTCGTGACTTTCATCGATGATTTTTCTAGGCATGCATGGGTATATCCATTAAAAGCAAAGTTCAAAGTGTTCATGTGCTTCAAACAGTTTTTGTTTTTGGCTGAAAATCTATCAGCATGTAAACTGGGCACCCTCCATTCTGATGGAGGGGAGGAATATATGTCTTCTGAAAGAAGACTTTAATGCATTTTTGCCTGAGTGTGGGATAAAACATCAGTGTCCAACACCATATACACCTTAATAGAATGGTGTTGTTGAATAGAAGAACGTGCCACTCATGGAGATGGCAAGGTGTATGGTCAAGATTCAGGCTTTACCACATAGTTTTTGTCTTGAGGCTGTTATGTGTGCAACATATGTACTTAGCAGGTGTCCCACTAAAGCATTACCATCTATCAATCCATATGAGGCTTGGCATGGTCACAAGGCATCTGTTGCTCATTTGTGTGTTTTTGGTTGTCTGGCATATGCATTAGTGCCTGAGCAACATTGTAGAAAATTGGATGATAAAGTAGTGAAATGTATTTTTGTTGAGTATAGTTCTGAAACCAAAGGCTATTGTCTGTATCATCCACAAACTAAACACATTTTGGTTAGCCGTGATGTTGTTTTTGTGGAAGATGCTATTCAACCCTTACTTTCATGTACGAAGGAGACATCTGTTAGCTCCAAAGACATGTATGATACTTTGTTGCCTCTTTTTACATGTGGACAATATAGTGCTGGTCCTAATGAGGCAACTTCTTAGCCTTCACACATTTCATGTGATGATGTAGATCATTCCATTTCTGATGCAGATTTAAATGATGCACTTCATGATGAGAGAGCTGATATTGAGCAGGCAAAAACTATGCCAAAATGGCTGGTGGAGACTTTGCGTGAGAGCAAATTAGATGCATCTTTGTCATATTGTACTCATTTAGCCTCTTATAGTGCCTCTTTTGCATCAGATTGCTATGCTTTGGCTACATCTAGTCTCTTGATGGGAATGAGCGTGTTTTGTTTGATGAAGCACAAAATTCAAAAAATTGGATGGTAGCTATTGAATCTGAATATGATGCTATAATGAAGAATGGTACCTAGTCTTTATGTGACTTGCCTCCTGACAAGAAGGTCATTGGACTAAGTGGGTATACAAGTTGAAGCATAAGCCTGATGGAATAGTTGACATGTATAAGGCTAGGCATGTTGCAATGGGTTATGTGCAGGAAAGAGGCATTGATTTTGATGAGACCTTTGCACCTACATGCCAAATGACTACTGTTCATAGCATCTGTGCACTTGAAGCTCATCACGGTTGGAATGTACATCAATTGGACATTAAAACAACATTTTTGAATGGTGACTTGCATGAAGAAGTGTATGTTTTTCAGTCCTGTGGCTTTGTGCAAAATGAGCATGAAAACCAGGTGTGCAAGTTAAAGAAGGCATTATATGGTTTAAACCAAGCACCATGTGCTTGGTATGAAAACATACATGCCTATTTGATTGCACATGGTTTTGAGAACAATCCAACTGAGAGCACCTTATATGTTAAGCGTGCTAATGATGTGTTTCTGATCATTGTTGTGTATGTTGATGAGATGTTGTTCACTGGTCCTCAGGACAAGCATATTACTGATTTTAAGGCTGATTTGGATGCCTCATTTGAGATGTCTGATTTGGGGCATTTGCATCATTATTTGGGCATTTACTTTATGCAAGTTGATGGTGGAATGATTTTGTGTCAAACGAAATATATTGACACATTATTGTAGTGTTTCGACCTTGAAGACTATAAGACTATTGCCACTCCTATGGGGACAGGTTTATGATTGAGTCTTCATGATGTAGGAGATGCATTTGATGCTATTCTCTATCAGCAGGCTATTGGATGCTTGATTTACTTATGCATTACTCGGCCAGATATTCAGTTTGCTATCTCACATATGAGCAGGTTTGTGCATTGCCCATGTGTCAAGCATTGGTAGGCACTTAAGCACATAGCTAGATTTGCATGCTTTTTTTGACAGTGATTGGGTTGGTTGCTATGACACTCGTGTGTCCACTAGTGGCTTTTGCTTCATGCTTGGTAGCTCATGTATATCTTGGTTGAGCAAGAAGGATCCTATTGTGGAAACTTCCAATTGTGAGGCTGAGTATAGGGCAACTTTCACAGCGACTGTTGAGTGTGTGTGGCTCAGATGCCTTATGGCAAAGTTGGGTGTTGGATAGTCTTCTGCCACCACCATCTTCACTGACAATCAGAGCGCATTGGCAGTTGCAAGGAACCCTATGTTCCATGCTCGCACTAAGCACATTGAGGTGCATTATCATTATGTTAAGGAGAGGTTCTCGACTGGAGAGATGAGCTTGGCATATGTGTCCACGTAGGAGAACATTGCAAACCTTTTCACAAGGACTCTGCCTAGGGAGAATTTTGAAGCTTTCCGCAAAGCTTTGGGCTTCCTTCCTTTTGTGGAGTGATTTCCACATAGCTTGGCACTTCCTTATACATGAGTGCCAACTCCTTCTTCACTGCATCACTCCCAGAGGGGATTTGTTGATATATTTAGGTAGTGATGTGTGTGAACACAATAGGACCGTGGGGGCACTTTTTTCCCTCTTTATGAGGTTTTTTTCCCTCGGCTTGTATATACACCTATTGCCCTAATGGGTTACTTATCTTTGTATATTCTAGTAAATACATTCAATATTGTGTGTCGTGCTCCAATCTTCTTCTTCTTCCTTCCATAGACATCTAAGTCCAACAATATGTCTACTCGAACTACAATTAAAACTCTTGAATTAGCGAAAATGTTTGTCGAACATCTCTATTGACTCTATGGTCTACCACATGACATAGTTTCTGATAGAGAAAGATAGTTCACTAGTCATTTTTGGAGAGTTGTATTTAGTAAGTTATAAACAAAATTGAATATGAGTATAACTAAACATCCATAGACAGATGGACAAATAGAGAGGGTCAATCGAATAATTGAAGATATGTTATGAGGCTATGTATCTTCAAACCAAACTGATTGGGAATACTTTTTACCTTTACTTGAGTTTGTGTAGAGTAGTGCTAAGCATTTATCAATTGAATATAGTCCCTTTATGTTGATGTATGGGTTCCAACCAAGGGCATTGTATGCTATTGGGTTGCAAAATGAAAAGGTCCAAGTAGCTTAATATTTCATGGAAGATATAAACTTTAAGTGAAAAGTAGTTAGGGAGAACTTGAAGAAAGCCTAGGATAGTGCTAAAATATTTAGCAAACCTAAGAGTTGAGATATTTCCTTTCAGGTTGGCCATTTCAAGATTCTCAAAAATATTGGGATTTTATCTTATGAGTTGGAATTTCCATATGACTCTCTTCTTCACCCAGTATTTCACGTTAGTAGATTGAAAAGAAAATTGGTTGAATAAGACAATCTTGTATCTTCACGTACAATAGTCCAACCTATTTCACTTCATAACATCCCTCACAAACCAAAGAAAGTACTATGCACTCAATATAAAAAGACTAGGAATCATTTATACATAGAGTGCCTAGTTAAATGGAATGACGAGACCAAAGAAAGCACCACTTGGGAACGAGCAAGTTCCATCAACAAAAGATTTCCCTCTTTTCCAACTTTAAGTTAGAAACAAGGCGAATCTTTGAGAGTGAGTCCATGATTGGCAAGAATGATCATGGTGTGGGGGAATACTCCATATAGTATGCCAATAAACATTTTCGAGGATGAAAATGTTAAATGCAGGAATAATATTTTATAAGCCTTAGATTAGACCCTTGGATAATCACTTTAATCCTTGGGAACCCCTAGTTTATTTACTTGGGTTAAAACCTTGAAGTTGGAGTATCAATTCTTGGTTTTAACCCTTGTAGGAACCTTAGGATATTTATTTAATTGGAGCCTCATTTGAATGGTTTTTACCCCTAGGATAAGTTATCCTAAGTTATGAGAAACTTAGACTTGGGAGAAACTTCTCCCAAGTGCCACCTTCATTCGTACGTGAAGGGAAGGCTTCACTTGAAATAAACATCATGTGAATAGCCTTGGGAAAGTGTCCACATGAGGGGCATTTGGAAGGATACTTGGAAGTTTCCTATGACATGCACCCCTTGGACATTTGTTCTCACTCTCTCATGGTTACTCCCAAGCTTGGAGCTCCTAAGAACAAGCATGAGGTACAAACATGAGATGACACAAGGTACACTGTGGAGAACATTGGAAATGTGAAGCCATCGAATGGTAACATGAATTTTTTGAGTAGAGTTCTCTATGTACCTAGCATTACTAAGAACTTGATAAGTGTATGAAAAAATGTGGAAAAAGGATTGCAACTGGCATTCACAAAGCATGGAGCTCATTTAGAGGATCCATATCAAGGATTCAACAAGATAGCCAAAGGAGAAAAAACAATTAGATTGCTCACTTTTGAACTCCAAGACACTAGGAACATAGCATTGTTCAATTATGGCACTCAAACCTTATCAAAGTTAGAGCTTTGGCATAAAAGATTGTCTCACATTGAGAGAGAGCCTTAAAACAAATCAATAGAGATCAAAATATACTTGGACTACCTAACATTTCAAAGCAACATATGATTTACAAATGCAGGGCATGTCAATTCGGCAAATCTCATAGGCAACCAACCACTATGGAGACATATTGGAGCTTCTCCCCGCTAATGTTTGGGGACCAAGCAAGGAGCCATCCAACTCAAGATCAAGGTATTATGTGTCCTTCATTTATGATTGTAGTAGATGGACCATACTTTATTTCATGAGGCATAAAGATGAATTTCTTACATGTTTCAAGAAGTACCTAGCACTAATGGAAAATCAAATAGGTACAACCCTAAAAAGACTAAGGTTTGATGGAGGGGGAGAATATTTATCCCATGATTTTGACTCTTCCTTGCAAGAAAGGGGAAGAGAAATCACTACCGGATATACACCTCAATAGAATGGGTTATTAGAAAGGAGGAATAGGACCATTGTGAAAGTAGATAGGTCCATGCTAAATGAAAAGAAGTTTCCCAATTACATATGGGAAGATGCAGTATACACTACCACCTATCTTATAAACAAGTTATCCTCAAAGTCTTTGGAATGAATGAATCCTTATGAAGCTTGGAATGGAATAATACCAAGCTTGAATTATTGCAAGATATCTGGATGCATTGCGTATGCACATATACCATAAAAAATAAGAGGTAAACTTGATCCCAAAGTAGAGAAATGTGTATTTATAGTTTATGACCTAAATCAAAAGGGCTATAGGCTATATAACCCTAGCACAAAGGGATTCATAATTTATGGAGATGTAGTGTTTGATAAAAATAAGTCTTGGTTTGAAGATAATTGCAGGAAAATCAAATTGCCCTATGACTTAGAGGAAGATTTAAGTGATTTAGAGGATGATCGAAAGATGCCAAAAAGTGAGATGAATTCATGGAACTCCAAAGGTAAAGCAAAAGCTCAAGAGTTGAGGGATATAACAGAATCCTCTCAACAAACTATCAAGCAAAGATACACATACACTTTAAGATTCAAGCGATTCAGAGAATGATCAAAAGACACCAAGAAAGGAAATTAATTCATGGAACTCCAATGGTAAAGTAAAGGTACAGATATGCTTGAAGATTCAAGTGATTCAGGGGATGATTAAAAGACACCAAGAAGGGAGATTAATTCATGGAACTCCAAAGGTAAGGAAAAAGTTCAAGAGTTGAGGGATATAGCAGAATCCTCTCAACGAACTATTAGAAGATCAACAAGGGAGAAGAAGAAGAAGACAAAAAGGTATGGATATGACACCTCATTGGTATCTAAGCACTATGTTTACATAGATCAAGATTTGAATTATGAAGAGCCCCCATCTTATGAGGAAGTCAAGAAGAAACCAAAATGGAAGCATGCCATGGAAGAAGAGATCGAACCCTCGCAACAGACAACACTTGGGATTTAGTTCCGGACATCTACCATGAAGGCAATTGGATTTATATGGATGTATAAGGTAAAGAAGAATTCTGATGGAACCATAAATAGGTACAAGGCTAGGCTAATGGCCAAGGGTTATGCTTATACTCAAGGTGTTGATTATGAGGAGACCTTCTCTACTTTAGCAAAAATGTCTACAATCAAAGTACTCATGAGTATTATAGCAATCTAGAATTGGAGGATTTATAAGATGGATGTGAAGAATTCATTCCTCAATGGATGGATCTCAGATACATGGTGCAACCCTTTGGTTTTGAAGACTCACATTATCCTAGACATGTTTATAGATTAATGAGAGCCTTATCTAGGCTAAAGCAAGCTCCAAGAGCTTGGAATCATAGACTTGTAACTTACTTGCAGTAAAGGTTTTGTTGTGAGAAAGGCAAATCCTTCCCTATTCATTAAGAGATCACATGGAGAAGTCATATGAATTTGTTTTTATGTAGATTAAATTATACTTATAGGTAATGATGGTGAAGTTATTAGAAGAATCAAGCATCAAATGAAGGAAGAGTTCAAGATCAATGACTTGGGGCAGCTTACTTACTTCCTTGGATTGGAAGTAGTGCATACAAAGCATGATATGTATCTTACTCACAAGAAGTACATCAAAGATACGTTAGGAAAGTTGAAAACAAAAAATTCTAAGGTTGTAGGTACACCTATGGAAGTAAACTCAAAGCTAAGTGCTCGTGAAGGTGACCTCATTGAAGATGAAACAAGCTATCAAAGATTGGTGGGAAGTCTTAACTATGCTACTTTCACTAGAGTACATATAAGTTATAATGTGAGTTTCTTGAGCAAGCTCATGCATACACCTAGAAAGCCACACATGGAGGCAGTCAAGAGGATTCTCAAGTACCTCAAAGGAACAATTAATGAAGCCCTATTCTATTCATATACCTCTAATGTAGACATTCAGATCTTCTTTGATGCAAATTGGGTAGGATCAAGAGATGATAGGAGAAGTACCTCTACTTATCTTTCATATGAAAGTTCAAAACTTATTTCTTATTCATAAAAAAAGATACCTAATATTACTCTCTCATCTACACAGGATTGAAGAATCAAGCATCTTAGTCTTGAGAGGGATCTATTGGTGCATATGGAAAACCTTAGTTTTTGTCCATATAACTTAAATTTGATTGGACTTTGAGTAAACTCACATGTACACACATACCTTTTCTAACCACTATTAAGGTTAAAAGGCATGACTTGTAAAAGGATACCTAAAGAAAGAATCTCGTGAATGTAAGGAGAACCAAAAACTCAGGACTCTTATTTGAATTCAAACTCCTAAAAGTAGGGAGAATATTAGGTGAGATCTATCAAATAGTCATGTGCAAAAAGTGTACTTATACACTGCTTGCTTAGTCGTAGAATATGATAGTCTATCCACTCATCTATTGAGTCAAAATTACACTCAAATTAAAGCTTTGGGAGTCCTCCAACACTTTATGTACTACAATTCACTTTTCAAGACATATACATCAAGTATTATCTTCTTCTCTATCTACTGCTAACTACCAGTGTGTACTTCTAAATGTCTGTCAACTTCTCTGGGCTATTGAAGTGGTCTTACGGTTTCATTGATTCATCCATTGATTAGATCATGAAGTCAACACCCTTCTAAGTGGGTCTAAAAAATATTTTAGCCATTGGAGGTCTATGATTGTGCATATGCATCATCTGCTGCCTAAAGAGTCGATATCACCCCCTTGACTTCTCAAATATCTAGATCATAGTATAGTCACTTTAAATTCATGAAATAACTTGTGTTACCTCACTTAAATTCCTATTTGAAGCTGTGCAAAAGAATTTGGTTCAATTCTTAGTAGGCTATGAACTTTAAATATTTTTTTGAGAGGCCTTGTCCCATAAATAGAAGGTTTTCTCTACATGTGCATATTTTGAAAGTTGTTTGTCTTGACTCAAACTTTTGAGATCAATACTATCAATGCTCCAAGGTATTATGGTCATATTATTGCATAGATTGCAATGTTAGTAAGTCTATTAGAGATTCCAAGTGAGAAATAGATTGGTATGGAGCAAGTTTTTGCCAAGACTCTCTCATCTCTACAAACTGCCATCACTCATCACAAGATCCAAAGGTTATCAACCTTGAAACAACAAAATATAGAGCAATTTTTTTTCACCATCGAAACCTTAATTGCTTTTGGAGGTTCAGTTTGATGTGGAAATTTCTTGAGAGAGACATCTTGGTGTGAAAACTCTTACTTTTAGAGCTTGACGACATTGACTATAGTACCAAATTATGAGAGAAAGGATTAAGGTTCTTGGATACACCAAAAATAATCTTACTTCATTTTCAAGAATATTTGGTTAACCATTTAATGTGGTATGATTGATCTTATCAAACTTTAATGTTGACTTGATCTTTGGTCCTACTTTGGTCCTTTTGTCTTTTCTTCTCTTTAGCCAAAGAAGAGGTAAGACTATGCATTTCTTGATTAGATCCCTTTGCCTCATCTAACATTCAATGTTTTACCCATGGGTTTTATTTGGGATTTCGACTTTTATGCTTCACCCAGGATACCATTTTCCTTAGGTTTTCACTTTTGAAATCTACAACTTATGTTGTGATACCCCATAAAGCATCAAGATACCTTTAGGATATGCTTTATAGTTATTCCAAATTTAAACCTCTTGGGATCTCAACAATCATTATGGTTTATGAAATTCTTCACTCACCTCTAGCTTCCTTGAGAACTCCAAATCCTCCTTTATATTGGAATATGTAATCTCAAGCATTTGAATGTGAGGAAGTACTTCAATTTTATTTATTTCTTGCATATTATTTACCTTGAAATACCTTATTTGGTCTTTTTAGAGAATAAGGTATAGGTTCTTGAGGACTTCTCCCCCTCCTTAGGAGTTTTTTTGTCCTTCAAAACTGCCTTATTGATTATTGAAAATTGTGCTATTTCTATTGCTTTTTATTAGAGTTTGAAAGAGTTTATTTTCAATATTTTATTGTGTCCCTTTGGTTAAAAGAAAAATTCAAAGCTATTTTATTTTCTCTCCTCCAAGCTTATTGACCAATGTCTCCAAGTTCAAGCTTGGATTTCCCAGAAATCCAATGTCCCATACCATCAAATCCACTTCAAAGGTAGTGTAAGCCTAGATGTCCCATACCATCTGTCTTACAATTCGACTTTAGTGAAGGTAACTTTAGCTTTAACCTAAAGATAAATCGTTCTTTTATTCTAATCAAGTGAGATATATTATTTGTTTGGATTGTAAGTTGTGAATTCCTTTGTAGAGCATGTTTGCTGCTCATATTACAATGAAGTTTTTACTTACCAAGTCTTAGTTGTACTTGCAACTTGAAAAGACTTAATCCTAAAGATTGACTTTTCAATGATTATTTTGATCAATTATTTCTTGAACAACTTTTCTCACGTCATCTGATAATAGAGTTAGTTTTTGCCTTTAAAATAGATGTTATCTTTGGACATAATCATGAATCTAAACTTAAAAGAAAAATTGATTTTCCAACCAAATTCTTAATTATGAAGAAGATTGTAACACCTTTTACCCTTTAGAAAGTACTCCTTTACTTCAAGGGCACATATGAATGGTATTCATGGTTTCTTTTTCATCTCTTCTTTAGGTCTTCTGTTTCCTTGGATAACTTGTGTAAAGCTTTGAATAGTTCATTTTTCTTTACTACTTAAAAAATTCCTTGAAGGGAGGAACTAACACTTTGAAAAGATGATATTTTTTATCATATTTTTAGTGGTAAGTCGAAAAAACCTCAACCTATGATTATTCATGGGGTATTAGTTCTTGCTCCCAAAAACACCATGAATTTCTCTTCTTCCTTATAGCTTTAATGAGAATCACTCTAAGCTACCACTATTGTATCATGGTTTATGAAGAAGAAAATTTTGTCTTATCACCTTAGGCCCTTGGCCTTGTTGATAAGGCATGCCATGGGTTTTATTCGAAGCTAACTAAATCACATGAAATCACATGAAATTTCATGCCTTCTATAAGAAGATCCTCCAAGCTCTCACATACAAATCAAGTGCCTAGGAGAAGCTTCCAATCAAGCCTAAGGTACCCAGCCTTAGATATTCAAACCTAGGGTTCAAGACCCTTCAAATAGGGGTAAATAAATAATAAATCCTAAGGGTTTCACACCTAAAAACCCAAGGGTTCTACCCTTTAGACCCATGTAGTTACACAAGACTTACCTTCCTATTCGAATCTGTACAAAATGATTTTACTAAATTCATAACAGAGTGGGAGCACTGAGCATTTTTATGAGTGCATTCTTCCATAAATAGAAGTTTTTCTCTTTATGCTCAAAATTTGGAAGTAGTCTGTCTTGACTCATATATTTGAGATCAATGTTCCAAAGCACTTTGATCATATTTATGTATCATTTTCAAGCTTATAGAGTCTAATAGTGTGTCCAGACAAGAAATAGGCTAGTCTATAGCTACTTTTTGCAAAGAACCTCTCATCTCTATACTCTCCCATCACCTCCTCACATTTATCTAAGCATCATTTTTGTAAGTGGCCTTGGCTTCTAACCATTTTGGCAAATAGTAAGTTGCCACTATGATATAATCTATATGTGAACTCTTAGTCAATGGATGTATTGGTCCAATAAGATCCCTTCCCCATTTACTAAATGCTTTTGAAAAATCAATGGTCTGAAGGGCATATCATCTTTTCTCATTGGGTATTTATTCCTTTGACATGTTTCACATCTTTCTAACAAGAGTTTCCATCTTGAAATATAGTTGGCATTTAAAGAAAAGAATATGGTTTTATCTACACAAAAGCGCCCTCCTAATACACGTGAGTGAGAAATTTGTAACATTTCCAAGTACTTATCTTCAAACACACATATTCTCAAATATCCACACATCTTGTATAATTGTTCATTGAACAAAGCATATTCTTTACATATCTCATGTATTTGCCTTTCGTTTGCATTTATCTCTTCTAATTTCTTTTTAGACTTTGTTTCAAGTATTCAACAATATTTTTACTTCACTTGGGGTTCACATATATAAGGGTCAAAACTTGGAAGAATCATTCTTTTGACAAATTTGACATTGTGACAAAAGCCTATCCACATCATTTGATTTATTTAGCCATTATGCTCCTTGTGTCTCTATTTTATAAAGTGACTAACTGTTGAGGGTTCCGATTGTTCAACACAACATCTAAGTAAAGAACACATTTATATTACTCACTTTCCATTTGCACTGGTCTTCCTTCACAAAGATTCCACCTAATTCATGTTCAAAATTTCACCGTAACTCTTCCTTTTCGGTAACTTTCCGGTAACTTTACGGTAATTTTACCGATTTCAGAAATAAACAGTCGCGTTCCAGATTTACACATTTCGAAGGTAAACAGATTTCTGACACACTCACAGATACACAAGTTTCAATGCGCTGTCATGCAGGTAATTTGAATCTCATTTATTGACTTAGCAGAATTTGAAGGTTACAAACAAGAACCCTTGTCTCGCAGACATTCTTGTCCTTTCTTAGATTTGACTTAACGCTGCGATTACAGATTTGTAAATCTTAGAACTTCATAAATCATACTTGATTACACTACAAGATTACATCAATCATAGCGCATACGATGTTTCCTGCAGAACCTGTTCTCTAGTCCTCCAGAATCCCTGTCAGGCGATCTTCTCCTTCTACGATTGTCGTGCGCCTTCCTTTTGTAACGTCCTCTTCCTTCTCGCGACGTGTCCTTTTTTATCTCCACATAACCGTCTTTTCCTTTTTATTTTTATTAAAATCCAAAACACCAAAAAGATATATCTAACTAGATAATATCCACGTTTACCCATTTCTCAGATTTCACATTAATCATTCATCTTCTAGATTTCCCTGCCTTCAACACCTTGCACAGCTCGGTGGGTAATTTTGTTAAAAATTAGACTCGAATTTGACAATCCCTTGATCATATAAAATTATTTCCTGCGACTGTTTGAAAATATGCACTTCTTCTACTTCACTCTTTCGATTTTGCAAACTATTGACATCCTCCTCTGCACCATCCTGCTTTTCCTGGAAGTCTGCATTAATAATAAACTACTGCTTCTCAATTAATATGTCCATCTTTTCTTCTAACTTCCTTTGCAACAACTGTTCTTGCAATTCCTTAATTATGTGTATCTGTTCTTCAATTTGCTTCTCTTGCTTTGTAATTACACATACTAAATCTTTCTCATACTTGGACACAAAGCACGTCTGAACCTGTTCATGCTGAAACTTAAACATACTGAGCCAACGACTTTGGAAAACATTCCAAATGTCCTGAACATACTTATGGAGTTGCTACTTCAATATTCCTATATCCGACCTTGTCATTAATGTAGCATCTAATTCCACATCTTCATCTGCTAACATCTGCTTTTCCAACTCCTACAAAACTTGTATTCTCGAATGAAGAACCACTTGTTCCTTCTACAAAGTAGCATTTAATACTGAAAAATCCATCATCTCTTTTTGAATTTGTGCTTTCACAGACTTCTGCCATTCTTCAAATTCCTGCATAGACTGCTTTATACTAGAGAACTCTATCACATATTGCATCTTGTCCTTTTGCAATTCCTCCAACATTCGTTCCTTCTCATCCAACGCTTCCTGAAGTGTTTTAGTCTTCTCCTGCAAAGACTGATAATCATCCACATTAACAAGTATTTTTGTTTGCTCATGCCAAAACAATCTCTCCTCTTGCAAAACTAAGAAATTAGAAATTTCCTGCAACCTCTTCTTCATTCCTGATACATCATAATCCGAAATGTTAACATCCTTTGACATTTTCTCACCTACTGCTTGTAGCTGTTCCTCCCTTCTTCTCTTTCTAAACAACTTAAAAATTGTTCCGAATGCTTTCGGCTGCTCAACACCATCTGGCACCTGCAACAAAATATCCTCCTGTATCCCTGCTTCTCGTACATCAGGTTGAACCGTCTGACTAACCGGTTTCCGCTCTTGTGCAATATAACCTCAACAGAGAAGATCTTCACACGTCTCTGAAGGTCTATCCATTACCTCTTTCACTGCTAGCTATTCCTGCTCTCGACTCATTACTTGATGACCACAAAAATTTATCTCCTTTGGCCACACTATCTTCTGACCTTCGACTAGCTGCACGAACTCGAATAATGCGGCTAAATATGCTGAGAGCCTACTCTTTGATTGCGTTTTATGCCTATCACCAACAAAGGTCTCACTATGTAGGTCATCATACACCCAATGAGCCCAACTTACTTTTCCACCTACCTCTGCATAATCCACAGGTGCAAAATTCTCCCTGGACATAGAATCATATTTAATGATAAAACACAACCTTTCCAAATACCATTTTAACTGCTCCCTTCGAACATAACTTGCGTTCTTCATCATGTAGTACTGCCGTCCTCCTTCTCTGGGTCCAAAGTCTTTCTTCAAAGCCTCCTCCGAACATTTTGGAATGACTACATCATTGTACATAGGCAATTGAAATATTTCTGCAACTAATTCCGGTGAAAATTTTACCTGAAGTGCTAACTGACCCTTCGTTTTCTGAATGATGTCCAGCTGGCTCTTTGCATAATAATTGCATCTCCAGCGCTCCCATGGCAACGTAGCAAACTGAAATAACCCAATCCTTCTGAGCCAATTCTCATTCAAAGCAGACTATGTATCAACTTCCACTTTAAAGTCTGTGAATGGCCCCATAGGCGTTTGCACAACCTTAGTCATTGCAGATGGCGTTGATATTTCATCTTCATCCTCCTATAACGAACTATCACTCTCCTCCGTTGTGGTGTCTTCCTTTCGCACTACAACTCCTCTCTTTCTCATACACTCTCTCATGACTCCTGATTCAGGCACCAATGAAGGAAAAAGTATTATCCTGAAAGCCATTAAGTAGAACTGAAAATATTCGTTCCATAAGTGCGAATGCTTGAACTGCCACTGACTGCAATGATAGACGTACTTACACACGTACCGCTTCAAACGACTCAATAATATTGTAGTATGGATTATCATAAAAATCATCAACAATCGGTTGCCCCACATATCAATAACCGATTTAACAAATCTTCTACGCGTGCCAGAAGAATCATGGAACTGAACACTCATGAGCACTTCAAGAATAAGAATTTGATATTTAAATTCCTCAATACTACATTTTGTAATGCAAAAACTTCCAATCATATAATTCTGACAAATTGTATTTTGCAAGATAATAATTGGTTGAATACTAGCTTTCTTTTCATATTTCCCTCGATACCTCTGCTCCTTATACATCTGCTGACTCGTAATTCTAAGTATACTTATTCCCATCACCTCATTACTTGCAGACCCGGAATATTCTTTAGTTTGTACACCCTGATTCAGCAACGCTTTCTTATCCATCATTGGCCCTGGGCTAACCTCTAGCACACTGTTGAACTGCAACTGTAAACCAAGTCTCCATTGTAATCGTAAAAATTTACTTAATCTAGTTTTGGACCAACACGAGGTCAGAAAACACTATACCACAGATAAAAATGTAGAGAAATAAACTCTTTTACTGCGATGATCACAAACATTGCTGAAATGTTGTTCTGGATTATGAACGACTTGCACCACATTAGCAGATAACCAGTCCAAATGTGGCGGCTTCCCTTGAAATAATTTCAGCCTAAATCCATTTATTGGCTTGTCCATCCATGTGCCAAACACATCTGCCACTTGAAAAGTGCCTTGACCCAAATCCTGCACAATCTGATATGGGCCCCTGTATCTCAATGTAAGCTTTCCTGGATGGGGTCCTAGCTTAGAATTATACACCATCACCCAATCACCTTCTTTAAATAATTTAAACTTCACATTCTGATTTACCCAAGCTTGTCTCCGCCTTTGAATCACCTCCGTAATATATGCGCTTATCAAACGATCCTCCTCAATCTGTAAAAGATATCTACTCCTGTGTTTAACCGATAGCTCAGGCGACATTTTCTCTGTCGTAATCTGCAAACTTGGAACTACAAACTCCATAGGTACTACTGCTTCCAATCCATATACCAATCGGAAAGGTGTCATACCTGTTGTCACTTTAAATGCTGTTCTGAATGACCACAAGGCTGAATCAAGAAACAAATCCCAATTTTTCTGATTTTCATGCACTAATTTTTTAAGAATACGCATTAAAGTTTTATTCGTGCTTTCTGCCTGCCCATTTGCTTGAGGATGATAGGCTGTAGTCTTTTTATGCAGGATTAAATGAATCCTTGTTAGCTCTGAAATCACCTCATTCAGGAAATGAGTACCTCTGTCACTCACCAACTCAATCGGACACCCAAACCTGGTCATAATATTAGGATAAAGAAATTTTGCCACACTTGCTGCCTTATTATCCTTCAATGCCACAGCTTCCACCCATTTTGTACAATAATCGGTTGCCACCAATATATATCTATTACCCCGCTGAGTGGTAGGTTTAATTGGTCCCACAAAATCCATGCCCCATTTTTGAAAAGGATCCAGTGGTAATACCAGATGATCAGTCATTCGATCAGAATTATTAGGTTGGCCTAACCTTTGGCAAATCACACATCCTTTAGCATACTCATACGCATCCTTTAACACCGTCGGCCACCACAACCCAGCTTGTAATACCTTTTTGCCTGTAATATCCCCTGATAAATGACCTCCTGCTGAACTTGAATGTGCTTCCTGTAAGACAATTGGTTGTTCAAAATCTGATACACACCTCCTTATGACCTGATCCACCCCCTTTTGTATAATGCTCCTGCTATAACCAAATACGGCCTACTTTTAAGAGCAAACTTCCTCCTCTGATCAGGTGTAAAATACTGTGATAATGCACCCTCCGTCAGGAAAATTAATAACTGATCATACCACGAATCTGCCTCTACCACCTGTGCCGTAAACAAGTCAGCACCCGGAAATACATCAAGTGCACCGGTGGGTGTTTCTCCTGATTCCAATCGACTAAAATAATCTGCCATCGCATGTTCTTTCCCTGGAGTATGCACAATTACAAAATCAAATTCCTGTAACAAAAGCATCCACCTGGCTAATCGGCCTGTTAATAAGGGCTTCTTGATTAAATAAACCAAAGCCTGATGATCCACATGAAAACGACCTTATTACCCAACAAATAATGTCGAAACTTGTTAAGGGCATATACCATCGCCAAAGCTTCCCTTTTTGTCACCGGATAATTTCTTTCAGCCGCAGCCAATACTCTACTGGCATAATAGATAGGTCTATACCATCCTTTGTCTTTCTGCTGCATCAAAACTGCTCCTACGGCCACATCTGATGCATCAACAAATATGTGAAATGGCGCTGACCAATCCGGTGGTTGCAAAATTGGTGCTACCGACACCATATTTTTTAACAATTGAAATGCTTTCTCTTGAGCATCTGCCCACATAAACGGAACATCCTTCTTGGTCAAATGCGTCAGCAGTAAGGAAATGTTTGCTAAATATCTTAAGTATCGGGAATGCCACTTAATTTGACCCACAAACTACATTACTTGTTTAACGTTGATCGATGCTTTAGCTATACGTATAGCTTCAATTTTCTTAATATCAATAGCCATCCCTGCTTGTGATATAACATGGCCCAATAAAATACCACTTTTGACCGCAATCACACTTTTAAATGGATTCAATACCATCCTAAACTACCGACATCTTTCAAAACATGCTTTCAGGTGTAGTAAGTGCTTAATCATTTCACTGAAGACCAAAAAATTGTCGACAAATACTTGCATAAAGTCCTGTAGATAAGGTTCAAACACTTTATGTGCCACATTAAACGATGGCGGTCCATTCTTCAAGCCAAAACTCATGACAGTAAACACATAAGCGCCAAATTCTGTAATAACTGCTGTTTTATGCTGATGCTCCTCAACCACACTGATCTGATTATAATCGGAAAACCCATCCAAAAAACTATACATTTCATGGCCGGCTACTGCATCCAACACTGCATCACAAAACGGCATAGGAAACGGGTCTGTAATCGTTGCTGCATTTAACTTTCGATAATCAACACAAATTCTGAGCTTCCCATTCTTTTTGGGGACCACTATGATAGGAGATAGCCAAGTCACCTGATTCACCAGTTTGATAAATCCGACTGCCAACAATTTATCAATCTCTTCCTTCACTTGTTTGGCAAAATTAGGATTCATTCTATATCTTTGTTGCGCCACCGGTACTGCATCCGTCTTTAAATTAATCTTGTGTTGATGCAACTGCGGATCTATGCCTTTCACTTGAGTATAATCCCAAGCAAACACATCTACATACTCTTTAAGCAAGCAAATAAGATCCTCCTTAAACTTTCCTTCCAATGTTTTACCAATCCGCACCATCTTGGGTTCAGCTTCGGTTCCTAAATTAACCTCTTGAAGCACCTCCTCCTTCACCCGCATAGAACCTGCATACTTCTGATCATACATCTTTTCCGCCCACGCAATTATCTCTTCCTCCTGTTGTTCCATCTGTTTCTGCACCGGAATGTCTATACGTTGATCAAATATCTTTTGTAACTGGGCACCTGCCACCTGTTCACTAGGAACTGGCCCGTCTGTAATTGGCCCACTACTAGGATCCTTACTTAACACTCCTGCAACATCAACTTCTAATACCGGCACCACCATTGGGTTTGCTTGCAAAAACTTTTCCTCTTCATCATCTTCAATCTCATCTGCTAAATTAATGGTCTGAGCCATAAGTGGTTTCTCTTGTACCGACATATTTTTCCATCCACGCATAGGAATCGTCAGTTGCTTTTTACCTTTGGTACTCATTACTACATTCAAGCCCCAATCCTGCTTGACTTTGGCGAGCCGAAACCAAGGTCTCCCTAACAACATCTCATACGGATACGCAGACTCAGACATTCGGATAACCACAAAATTGACCATAAATGTCATGCTGGAACTGATAATTTGTTGTTGCTTCAGAATGCCAACCGGCTGTACTCGTATTTGATCCGCCATCTTTACCTAAAAAGGTGCTGGAGCCAATACCCCTCTACCCATTTCAATAAAAATATGCTCAGGTAATATGTTTACTCCTGATCCTCCATCAAGCAACACTTCGGCAAATCGCCGCTGGTTATACTGCACCTGAATTACTAGTACTACAAAATCCACATCTGCTGGATCAATACTGTTGGCCGAAATTGAAGGGATCGACCTAACTTCGGGCTCTGCATGATATCCAAGTAGCTTTTTCAACAATTTCTCCCGAAACACAGGTACCAAAGATAACAGTTGATCCAAAGTCAACTGTAACGGTGAGCTAATGATTTCCTCAAACCAATCATTTGCCAAGCCTTGCTGACTCGAAGCCTTATCCCGTTCCATTATGGGGAGTATCAATTTCACACCCTGTTGTTGCTCACCTTGACCTCCACACCTCGCCTGATTAGGTGACTCCTCTCGAACCTGCTTCAAGACCTTGTCTCGAATTTGCCTTTGTTCCTACCAATCAATAGGGCCTTTATTCCTTGATCTTGTAACTGCCAACACTTCAACCTCTTTACCTTTCCCACATTGTTTACAATCACACTACCATTGGTTATTATTGTTAACGTGCATTCTATCAGATGTACCGGGTGCATCATGGGCTCTATCCGCTTGCTCTGGCCATTCTATCAGCATGGCATTCACCTGCGCCGCCTGCTGGCCCTGTTGTTGATGTTGTCCCTGTTGATTATGCTGATTATACCGAATGACGGGTATACCTCTTTCTTCACGATGCTTTACCCACAAAGGGCAATTTGGCCCTATCCAATGATCAGGAGCCGAACAATATCCACAAGGCATTACCCTTGGTGGTCGACCTTGGTGATTGCCTTGTTGGTTGTTCCCTTGCTAATTCCCTTGATCTCTCCATGGAGGTCTTACCTGCTGCTGTCTCTGAAAATTACCTCGCCCTTGGATAGGAATAGCCTGATTGGCCGCTACGTCATTGAGATTCCGATTGTCTTGTCGAGAACCTTGCCCTCTATGCTTAGGGTTACACCAACACTGAGTTGTGGTATGTCCTTCTTTGTCACAGATATCACAAAATCGTTTTTCCTTTGGAGCTAGTATAGAATACCCATGTCTCTTTAACTTATTAATCAATTCCTCCTCTTTACTGTGCCTAGCTTTATGCTTACGATGCTTTGTCATCGCAAGAATGCTATTTTTAAATCATCATACGTAGCAAAATGGGCAATGCCATATTGACTGAACCAGCTCATAGCTCGTCCTTCCAACGTGGCTGCAAACTGTTGAAGCTTAATATCATCACCATACATGGTTGGATATCCATTCGCTGTCCATTTTATTTCGAATTGAGCCACATGGCAATCAACATCCTCCTTAGAGGTTCCACTGAAATGAGCTTCTTTGACCTTAGGATTAGGAGGTGGTTGAGCCATTGGCTGTGGTTGAGGTGTGCGCTTAGTTCTTTGACCGGTCGCCCCTGCAAGTGGGTCAAAGTGGAGTCGTCTTCTTACCCCTACAGTTGCTTCTGTGAGGAATAACGCTCCAAGTATGCCGCCCACTAACCTTGCCTCTGCTGCACTTGTTTCCCCCTGTTCCTCTTCAGTTCCCAGAGTTTCTTGCTCCTCGACCTCGTACCACTCGTAAAAGTTTGAAGATGTCTCCACGTTCGCTGCTCTTGCCTGTGCCCTCGTAAAATATACTTTACCAAAACTGTTGCGCCTGCCCCTCATGCATTTCTTGAGGCTGCGTCAGCCGTACAGTAGGATCGCCAATTGTGTTGAGGGTTCCGGTGGTTCAACACAACATCTAAGTAAAGAACACATTTATATTACTCACTTTCCATTTGCACTGGTCTTCTTTCATAGAGATTCCACCTGATTCATGTTCAAAATTTCACCGTAACTCTTCCTTTCCGGTAACTTTCCGGTAACTTTACGATAATTTTACCGATTTTAGAAATAAATAGTCACGTTCCAGATTTACACATTTTGAAGGTAAACCGATTTCTGACACACTCACAGATACACAAGTTTCAATGCGCTGTCATGCAGGTAATTTGAATCTCATTTATTGACTTAGCGGAATTTGAAGGTTACAAACAAGAACCCTTGTCTCGCAGACATTTCTGTCCTTTCTTAGATTTGACTTAACGCTACGACTACAGATTTGTAAATCTTAGAACTTCATAAATCATACTTGATTACACTACAAGATTACATCAATCATAGCGCATACGATGTTTCCTGCAGAACCTGTTCTCCAGTCCTCCAGAATCCCTGTCAGGCGATCTTCTCCTTCTACGGTTGTCGTGCGCCTTCCTTTTGTAACGTCCTCTTCCTTCTCGCAACGTGTCCTTTTTTATCTCCACATAACCGTCTTTTCCTTTTTATTTTATTAAAATCCAATACACCAAAAAGATATATCTAACTAGATAATATCCACGTTTACCCATTTTCAGATTTCACATTTATCATTCATCTTCTACACATTAATAATTCATCTTCTAGATTTCCCTGCCTTCAACACTAACTTTGAAGCATGTGAGCATATTTTATGCGCCTTTTCAAAATAATTAGACTTTTCGTCCTTAGGAATGCAATATCTCAATAATTTTCGTCCATTTAAATGATATTTATGTCTTGATAGTAGATATCTTGCAAATGAGGACCATCAAATTTGGCACTAAAGCAGTATGCCATTTAGGTATGATTTCTATGTTGAATAGATTAGCATCAAGAAAGTCATCATCTACGCCATTAGGCTCTTCTCTTGATAGGATTCTTGATAAGTGATTTTCCCTTATGTGAGCCTTACCTTGTCTCAAAACTAGCTCATAATAAACTTGCATGAGTAGAAAAAACCAGCTTAAAATTCTTCCAATATGACAAGGTTTATTAACTAAGTAGAGCAAGACTTAATTGAATTGTTATCCAAAAGTTAATGCCTAAATTTTGTTCTATACCTACTCTTTTGGTGTTTGTATAATTTTTCTATGCCTAATTCAGTTGTTGACTTGCATAAGCAATTGAAAAATCTAACTTTCTTCCCTCTATAGGTTGTGTTAACACACATCCTAAAGAAAAATTTGAAGCATCCACATCAACATGAAAGATCAAATCCCATTGTAGCTTCTTTGGAACTGAAGTTTTTATTAAACAATTCTTTAAAGATTTAATCGCTTCTTCATATTCTTCAAACAATTCAAATTTAGTCAATAATCCATATAGAGGTCTTGTTATCTCAACAAATTTGTACACAAACATCCTGTAATAGCCACAATGGCCCATACAGGTTTGCAATTCATTTACATTGGTAGGCATAAGTGGATTCACTATGGCCTTTACTTTTTCCTCATCAATGGATTTACCATTTTTTGACACTATGTGTCCCAACATCTTCCCTTCTGTATCAAAGAACACACACTTTTCTCAGTTTAGACAGATTCTATATAATGTACCCATTTGCAAGATGACTCTCAAACCTTGTAAATAATTCCCTTTTAAGAGAAAAGTTACATAAGTCATCTACATACATCTTGACCAAAGTTCTTAAGGAGTCTTTAAATACATGGAACATTATCCTTTGAAATGTTGTAGGTGCATTTGTCACACCAAATGGAATTACTCTAAAATCATATATGACCCACTCAATAGAAAAAGTTTTTTTGTGATGCTTTTGTAGGGCAATCAAAAATCGTTATACCTTGAAAATGCATCTAAGAAGCTATATACCTTTTTAACTTGAAACTCTCCCTGAGATGATCTATTATTGGTAGAGGATAGCTACCTCTAATGGTTGTAGCATTCACTTTCTTATGTTTAATACAATCCCTAAGTTTCCCTTTCTTCTTTGGTACCATTAATATTGGAGATACCCATTCACTATATTCAATCTCATATATAGATCCTACTATTAAAAAATTGTCAATCTCTTGTTTTATTTAAGTAGAATACTTACCATTTTATGTGTAATTACTTTGCTTGATTGTCTTAGCATCTGGTGCAATTAGAATTGTATGTACACATATGCTTGGATCTATTCCTTTAAGAGCCTTATAGCTATAAGCAAACACATCTCTATATTATTATAGACAAGTTCCACTAGATCCTCTTCTTTAGTTGTAGACATGTCAAATGCTCTGACTCTGTGTCATCTTCTCCCCCCTCTTGAGTTACCACCACCTTCTTAACCTCTTCTTGGTTGTCCTAGGACTCCCCTTTTCTCTTCTCTCTTTGCTCAAGAGCACTCTTTCTTCACTATAGTACTTTTTTAAATGTTTGGAACATCAAATTTATTCATGAGGACTCAGTAGACAAGAGAGCCTTAGAAAAGACAAGCAAAGAGAAGAGCAGCCAAGACCAAGCAGACAAAGCAGTCAAAGAAGTCTCTTTTCAAACAACATTGATTTTTATCATTAAATCACATTGTAAATACCTTGTTTGATAATTCCAGATCATTTTAGCTCAAGCCAATGATTCCTCAAGCTTGAGGAGTACTAGAAGTACCTACATATCAATTTTTGTAATTTTTAGGTTCCATTTGAGCCCTCAAATAAGCCCAAGAACCTAATATTAACTAGGCTACATATAGGTTTGGATAGGGTCAAAGCTAGTGAAAAACTATAAAAAGAGCTAGAGAGCTCATTTTTGAGGTTGGATTCGTAGAGATTGAAGCTTTTGTAATAGAGTTCTTTTTTAATTGAAAGTAAAAACATCCCATTGCTCCACTCTTTGTTCTTGCCTTGTTCGTGCGTGTGTGTATGTGTGTGCATGTTTGTGTGCTTCTCAGTCACTCAATTGTGCATTCCACTTGCTCATGGTCATCATACCAATTCTGACATCTCCATGGATTGAAAATTATGAGGTGATTCTTCTGACATTGGTACTCACAATTGTGCTAGAGTGATAGTTGTGCTTAAGACTCTTTAGATCTCTGATTATGTTTTGTAACTAGTCCTGATCTTAGTCTTATAAAATTTTATGAGATTTCCTACCCTAAATTTTTGATAGAACTAGGGTTAGATGTTTTTCTACCTTTGTTTTGGTATTTCTTTTTCGATTAAGTCTCTTAGTGTTAACAAATGTATTTTTTTTGCATATATGTCAAAATTTTCAAGTTTTCAACTCATGTGGAAAAATCATGATTCTATGTTCAAAATCACATTTTTCAAAGAGAAACACAATTTTCAATGTTGTGATTATTTCATTTATTTTTTATTTTTATGTTATTTTGATTATTTTTGGATATTTTTAATATTGTGAAATTTTTAGTGAAAATTATATTTTGGGTTTAGTTTTGAAAATCATGCTGCTTCTAAACAAAAAATCATTTTTTTTGCTCACAATTGCGATTTTGTGAAATCACAATAGGCTTAGATGAGAATAATGATTTTGTGTTGAAAATCATGTTTTCCTTGTGGGAAGAAAATGTTGATATATTTCGGTAGTGATGTGTGTGAACACACTAGGACCGCCGGGGCACTTTTTTCCCTCTTTAGGAGGTTTTTTTCCCCCGACTTGTATATACACCTATTGCCCTAATGGGCTATTTATCTTTGTACATTCTCTAGTAATACATTCAATATTGTGTGTTTGTGCTCCAAGCTTCTTCTTCTTCCTTGTGCTGTTCGCGTGCTCCTACAGACGTCTAACTCCAACAATTGGTATCAGAGCAGGTCGTCGCTTCATCTAGGGCGCCGTCAACACTCCTCCGTTTGCAGTTTCAGAATCGCACGAATTTTGGTGAGCATACTCAGCATGTTTCCGAGATCAAAACCGCTTCACTTTGTGGTGCCAAAATCGCGATCTGAGCTCGTTTCGGCCTCCAAATGCACTATCATAGCGCTTGTGCAAGCTATTTTATCTTTTTGTGCCAAAGGTATATACCAGTTTTTGTTTGCCAGTTTAAGCGTCTCGAAGTCTGCTACAGGTCTAGCAGAACTCGTCTGGGCAGTTCTGTTCAACTTTTTGAGATACAATCAATTTTCTGCATCAAGGTATTTTAGTCACCGGCCATGGCTGAAAGCAGTGATGTATTCCGTATGTTGGCTGTTGAGGATAAGTTGGATGGTACCAACTACCCATTATGGGCTTATATGATGCAACATGTTTTGGTTGCAAAAGGATTGTGGAACATTGTGCAGGGTGTTGAAAGACGTCCTGTTACACCTATAATGACAGGTACTACAAATACAGGTGCTGGAGCTGATGAAGATGGTGTCGAAGATGATATTCTGTAGATTCCTGTTCGTGCTGCTGTTTCTGTTGCACCTATTACAGAGCAAATTCGTTGGGATGGCAGAGATGCCCATGCACATGCATTGATAGCTTTGTCTGTCAAACGTGCCATTATTCCTCATATTCGCTGTTGCAGAACAGCTAGGGATGCTTGGGATACACTTACCACATTGTACCAAGCTAGGAATGAGGCTCGTGTTGCTTACCTCCGAAAACAGTTGGAGAGTGAGCACATGAATGAAGGTGATTCTATGAACAGTTTCCTAACGAAGATCAAAGATTTGAAGGAACAATTGATTTCTGCTGATGAGGTTATACCAGATAGCTCACTTGTGGAGACCGTTCTGAATGGTCTTCCTGATTCATATCAGAGTTTTGCTTCTACTCTTTGGTTGATGATGAAAGGCAATCCGAATGCCTTATCATTTGAGGAGTTAGTCTTTGTTTTGTTGCAAGAAGATCAGTCCAGGCAGAACAGGTCCATTATGCGTGTTGCAGATCAAGCTTTCTGGCTAGTCAGAAGGGCAAAGGAAAATGGAGCTCTTCTACTAGTAAGCAGAAATCTGCAAATGCTGCACATTCGAAGAACCAGGATAAAGATGAGAAGAAATCAGAAAAGCAGAAATTGTTTTGCAAGTACTGTAAAGGGAATGATCATATCATAAAGAACTGTCCAAAACTGGCTGCAAAAGAGGCAAAGAAAAAGGAGGCTGGAATGGTTGTTGCAGAAGCCTCTACACCAAAAATAGAGTCTACTAATCTTGTGCAAGAAGAAGAATGGGCGTTTACTACTGTTTGCAGTTTTGACCCATCTTCTCATGATCAGTGCATGTCTGCAGTAGACTTAGATGTTTGGTACTTTGACAGTGGGGCGACCAAACATATTACCTCACAGCGCAGTTTCTTCTCTTCACTCGAGCCTGCCCCTACAGGGAATACTGTCACATGCGCCAACAACTCCTCTTATCCTGTTATGGGAGTTGGTAAGATCATTCTGACTACTGATGATGGTAGTTCTTTCACCTTGTCAGATGCCTTATTTGTGCCAGGGATCAACAAGAATCTGTTATCAGTTTCTGCATTAGCAAAGATTGGCTTGGTCGTGAAATTCGTTGATGATAGGTGTGCAGTTCATGATCTATCAAATGGCGATGTGATTATTGCTTCTAGCATTTTATGTCGTGGGCTGTATATGCTCATAGACTATGAAAGATCTGTGAATGATTCAGCATGTGCAGTTCATGATTCTCAGGCTATGTCAGATGCAAAGCTTTGGCACGCACGCTTTGGTCATCTGAATTTTGCTAGTTTGCTACGCCTACAGAAATCTGATATGGTGTCTTCTTTGCCCAAGCTTGAGGCACCTCGAAAACATGTATGTGAAGGCTGTATTTTGGGCAAAATGCAGCGTTCCTCCTTTCCAAAAGATGGTTCAGTTCGGGCTACGCAGAAATTGCAGCTTGTACATAGTGATGTCTGTGGTCCTATGCATACATCCTCTTTTGGGAATTACCTTTACTTTGTGACTTTCATTGATGATTTTTCCAGGCATGCATGGGTATATCCACTCAAAGCAAAGTCCAAAGTGTTCATGTGCTTTAAACAGTTTTTGGTTTTGGCTGAAAATGTGTCAGCATGTAAAATGGGCACCCTCCGTTCTGATCGAGCGGGGGAATATATGTCTTCTGATTTTAATGCATTTCTGGCTGAACGTGGGATAAAACACCAATGTACAGTGCCGTATACACCTCAACAGAATGGAGTTGCTGAACGAAAGAACATGTCACTCATGGAGATGGCGAGGTGCATGGTCAAGAGTCAGGCTTTACCACATAGTTTCTGGCTTGAGGCTGTCATGTGTGCAACATATGTACTGAATAGGTGTCCCACTAAAGCGCTGCAGTCTATCACTCCATATGAGGCTTGGCATGACCGCAAGCCATCTGTTGCTCATCTGCATGTTTTTGGTTGTTTGGCATATGCATTAGTGCCTGAACAACATCGTAGAAAATTGGATGATAAGGCAGTAAAATGTATTTTTGTTGGGTATAGTTCTGAAAGTAAAGGCTATCGTCTGTATCATCCACAGACTAAACGCATTCTGGTTAGCCGTGATGTTGTCTTTGTGGAAGATGCTATTCAACCATTGCTTCATGTACTAAGGAGACATCTGTTAGCTCCAAAGACATGTATGATACGTTGATGCCTCTTTTTACAGGTGGACAGTCTAGTGCTGGTCCTAATGAGGCAACTTATCAGCCTTTGCAGGTTTTATATGATGATGCAGATCATTCTATTTCTGATGCAGATTTACATGATGCACTTGTTGATGAGAGAGCAGATATTGAGCAGGCAAAAACTATGCCAAAATGGCTGGTGCAGACTTTGCGTGACAACAAATTAGATGCACCTTTGTCATATCATACTCGTTCAGGCTCTCATAGTGCCTCCTTTGCATCAGATTGCTATGCTATGGCTGCGTCTAGTCTCTGTGATGAGAATGAGCCTGTTTGTTTTGATGAAGCACATAATTCAGAAAATTGGATGGCTGCCATGCAATCTGAATATGATGCTATAATGAAGAATGGTACATGGTCTTTATGTGACTTGCCTCCTGGCAAGAAGGCCATTGGCACTAAGTGGGTATACAAGCTGAAGTGTAAACCTGATGGTACAGTTGACACATATAAGGCTAGACTTGTTGCAAAGAGTTATGCGCAGGAAAGAGGCATTGATTTTGATGAGACCTTTGCACCTACATGTCGTATGACTACTGTTCGGAGCATTTGTGCACTTGCAACCCATCATGGTTGGAATGTACATCAGTTGGACATTAAAACAACATTTTTGAATGGTGACTTGCATGAAGAAGTGTATGTTTTTCAGCCCCGTGGCTTTGTGTAGAAAGGGCATGAAAACCAGGTGTGCAGGTTAAAGAAGGCATTATATGGTTTAAAGCAAGCACCACGTGCTTGGTATGAGAAGATACATGCCTATCTGGTTGCACATGGTTTTGTGAACAGTCCAACTGAAAGCACCTTATATGTTAAGCGTGCTAATGATGTGCTTCTGATCATTGTTGTCTATGTTGATGACATGCTGCTCACTGGTCCTATTGAGAAGCATATTGTTGATTTCAAGGCTGATTTGCATGCCTCATTTGAGATGTCTGATTTGGGGCATTTGCATCACTATTTGGGCATTCAGTTTATGCAAGTTGATGGTGGAATGGCTTTGTGTCAAACGAAATATATTGACACATTATTGCAGCGTTTTGGCCTTGAAGACTGTAAGCCTATTGACACTCCTATGGAGACAGGTTTACGATTGAGTCTTCATGATGCTGGAGATGCATTTGATGCTGTTCTCTATCAGCAGGCTGTTGGATGCTTGATTTACTTATGCATTACTCGGCCAGATATTCAGTTTGCTGTCTCACAGATGAGCAGGTTTATGCATTGCCCAAGAGTCACGCATTGGAAGGCGGTTAAGCGCATCTTTCGCTACTTGAGTGGTACTCGGCTACTTGGGTTGTTTTATCCCAAGGGGGGATCACTACCGCCAGATTTGCATGCTTTTTCTGACTCAGAGTGGGCTGGTTGCTATGACACTCGTGTGTCCACCAATGGTTTTTTCTTCATGCTTGGTACCTCATGTATATCTTGGTTGAGCAAGAAGTAGCCTACTGTGGCCACTTCCAGTTGTGAGGCTGAGTATAGTGCAGCTTTCACAGCGACTGTTGAGTGTGTGTGGCTCAGATGCCTTATGGCTGATTTGGGTGTTGGCCAGTCTTCTGCCACCACCATCTTCAGTGACAGTCAGAGTGCATTGGCAGTTGCGAGGAACCCTGTGTTCCATGCTCGCACTAAGCACATTGAGGTGCATTATCACTATGTCAGGGAGAGGTTCTCTGCTGGGGAGATCAGCTTGGCATATGTGCCCACGCAGGAGAACATTGCAGACCTTTTCACGAAGGCTCTGCCTAGGGAGAAGTTTGAAGCTTTCCACAAAGCTTTGGGCTTACTTCCTTTTGTGGAGTGATTTCCACATAGCTTGGCACTTCCTTATACATGAGTGCCAGCTCCTTGTTCACCGCATCACTCCCAGGGGGGATTTGTATATTTAGGTAGTGATGTGTGTGAACACACTAGGACCGCCGGGGCACTTTTTTCCCTCTTTAGGAGGTTTTTTTCCCCGGCTTGTATATATGCCTATTGCCCTAATGGGCTACTTATCTTTGTACATTCTCTAGTAATACATTCAATATTGTGTGTTTGTGCTCCAAGCTTCTTCTTCTTCCTTGTGCTGTTCGCGTGCTCCTGCAGACGTCTAACTCCAACAGAAAATTGTGATTTTCAAGTGATCAAAATTGTGATTTTCTATCACAATCATGATTGCTCACATTCATGATTTTTTGCAATTCTAAGGTCAAAATCATGAAATTTTGGACGTCAAAATCGTGAATTTTTGTTACAATCATGATTTTCTGCGATTTGGAGGTCAAAAGCATGAAATTTTGAACCTCAAAATTGTGATTTTCTATCATAATCATGATTGCTTAGAATCATGATTTTTTTGCGATTTTGAGGTCAAAATCATGAAATTTTGAACCTCATAATCGTGATTTTCTATCACAATTGTGATTTCTCAAATCGTGAATTTTTACAATTTTGAAGTCAAAACTATGAAATTTTTGAACCTCAAAATCGTGTTTTTCTATCACAATCATGATTGCTCACAATCGTGATTATCATGATTTTCACTAAAAAGCATAATTTCAATAAATCATGTTTTTTACTAGAGAATCACGATTGTGTATATTTCCAATAAAATTTTTCTTGATTTTTATTTATTTTTTACCTACATTAGAGGACCTTATCATTTTATTAACATGAAATGAAGAAATTTCATCAAAGCTTAACTTTTTCCTATTAAAATGCAAGAACAAAAAAATCATGATTCTTTTATTACTTACTTTTCAATAATTTTCTCAAGTTTTTTTTCAAAATAGCAATAACCATATATCAAAAAATCTTACCTGTAGAGTGTTTGCACTCGAAATTGTGAAAATTTTCTACTTTTGCTCTTTGTGCTGAAAATTGCATTTTTCATTGCTCACTCTCTCTCTCTCTCAATGAATAGAAATTTCTCTAAGTCCTTGTTTTATAGCACTCACTGATAATCGTGATTTTCATCATATTTCTTGAAATTTTTCAAATCACATTGGATGGACTTCTATTGTGTTTCTTTCTTCTCTTCCATGCTAGCCAAGTGTTTACAGTGTGCACACAATTATTTTTCTATGATACTTTCTTTCATAGAGAATCGCGATTCTCTACAAAAAATTGTGTTTTCTTTCTTTGACCTTTGTTTTTTCATTTTTTCCACTTATGTTGATGTAGTGTCTAGCCTTGTGGTCCAATAATACTTCTCCACTCGTTTGTTTCTGCAAAATGACATAGATTGTGATCTTTTAAAAAAGAAATGTCTTTTCACCATTAACCAAAAAATTATTTCCTAACTTCTCTTTTTTATTTTTTCCACTTCCTCTTCTTTCTATTATGAGTATTGATGATCCACTGATTTTATCCTTTTGTCATAAGAAATTTATCCACTTTCTTTCTCAGTTTTTTGATTTTATCTCCCAAACAAAAAGTAAACAATTTGTCTAGGGTTTTATGAAAATAAAGCTAAAAAGCTGACAATGAAAGATTATGATCTTGAACTTTGAAATTAGAGAACAACATTCAACTCCTCACTCCTTCTTCTCAACAAGATGAATGAAGAAATCTCTCTCAAAGATAAACACACTCACCTTTTCATCTTTGCAACACTTGATAATTCAAATTAATTTCGAAGAAGTATTTGTTACCATCAACTTGGAAGATCCAGAAAGGTCCAAAGCTCTAATGTTTGAAAGCTTTGCTTACGTTCCTCGGCAATGACACCAAAAATGTTTGTTATCATTTGGAGTTGTCTGATCCAATCATCATAGTTCAAAGGAACAACACGTTAAACACTTTAAATTGTCAATCCAAGAAGTATACTAAGATCACAACCCCTTCTTCGTCAATGGACTCCAAGATTTTTCATGACAAGATCAGTTTCAATAGAGATTTCACAAAAGTTATAGAAAATTCTATGTTTTCTTTTAGATTGAGCTAGGAACAAGCTTTTTCAATGATTCTTGTGCCTAAAGTGCTATTTTTTATAATAAAGACATTGGAAATTTCAACACCTATACCATAGCGATGAGACAATCATGATTCTGATGGAACCACACAATCAAGTTGAATAGTACTTTGCAAGGTTATGGAGACTAAGAATGTTGAGATAGACTTATGATAACATGAAATACTCAAAGAACTACTCATCAAAAAGACAAATCCATGATAAACACACAGAAAATCAGCATGAAATCACCATGAAAGCTTGATGAAGAGATTAGAAAGAAAGAATAGAGCTCTCAAGTTCTTATTAATCATAAAAAGTACGAAATGATACAACCTCCCAAAAATGAGTCATAATTGAATTAAATACTACTTCAAGTATCCGTTTTCACACTTGAAAATAAGTCCTCTCAACTTCTATTCTACATTTATACTCACTAGAGAGCTCTAAAAATTCTATAAAAATTACATAAGTTATATCACCTCATGAGGAAGAGTCTTCCTCATTTTTACATCAATCGGAATGATCTAAACTACTAAATTACATAATTTTCTTTTTTCTTCTTTCATCAAAATGTTCTGCAACATGCACCATATTTAATTGTGTCATAAGTTTCCTTCCCAATATAATCTCAGATGAGGTTAGATGTAGAAATTACTATATGGAAAATGTATGCTTCATTTCAATAACACAAGCTTTTATCAAGGACCTTCCAAAGTCCAAGTGGATTCTCAATATGACCATTTTCTAATTTCATCCTCATATTGGTAGGTCTAAGTTTAGATGACCTCCACTCTTGTGATGTTTCCTTCATCATTATTGGCATGCCTAATCCATTATCCAAAATAATAGAAACATTCCTATGCTTGAATCCTATTGAGAGTAAAGTATTCTCTTCTTCTCCTTCACAATAATCCCCTATCTTATCAATTGGTACATGTAAAATAGAATCTACCATTGATATAGATTTTTGAGGTTTTTAAAGTGACTTGTTTTCTATGAACAATGTTTAACCATTGTTAGAGTTGAGGATTTAATCTCAGAACCTCACTCCATGTCATGGTACAAGATGTTTGTAATTTTTCCCTAATTCTGGTTTGTATCCCAAGTTTCATATCCTCATGAATATTTAACTCCTATGATTGGTTAAGATTGTCTAATGCTTTTGGAATGGAAGTGATATCTTCTTCATATGATTCTACCTTTTTATCCCTTAAGTCCTTCCATATTATTTCATCTAAATTTTCTAATTTTTTGTTTGATAAGATCCTAGTTTCCAAACTTTGTGCTTCTCCTTCTAGGATAATCTCAACTAAATCTATCATTTTTTGCAGAAATGCATTCTTTTTGTCTCAAGAGTTGTTATAGGATATATTCTATCATGATCATTAGGTTTTGGACCTTGTTTAATTATTTCCTTGTAAGCCTTGATCATAATATCTAAAGTTCTTTGGCAATGGTTCTACTAGCACCGATCCTGTCTTAGCTTCTTGAATGTTTTCACATTTTTCTTCCATCCCCTTATACACCTGTATTTTTTAAAGACTCTAGCATGTAATTTTGCAATTCCTCTACTCCTCTGGCCCATTTCATCTTTCTCTTGCCTCTCTTATCCTTCTAGGAAATCCTTCTTCTTGAATTTTTAATAGGAAATTATCCACTATCATCACTATTAGAATTTTCTCAATTTATTTGGGATTTGGATTTGGCTCTTTTCAACACAATTAAAGATACAACATCTTTTTTTTCACTACTAGGATTGGACAATATCTCCATCTCTAATGGAACTTCAAAATGAGAATTTTTATTGTTAGGATTTTTTGCAAAATCCCTAATTAGATGTCCATAACACAATTTAAAAAGGGCACTCTCTACTCTTAAAGTAGGAGGTTGGGGACAATATTTCACAAAGTGGTCTCCCCCATACCTATAATAGACACTTTTTGGGTTGGCATTTGAGTAGAGTTTTAGAATAGGACAGCTAATTATTGATGATATACATGAAATTAGTTGCATCCATTTCATAATTATTGATATACATGAAAGTAGTCGCATCCATTTCATATCTTCCATTACCCGTCTCCTTGCCTACAATTTACGTTCCTTGGCACAAGTATAATCCCTATCAATATCTTCAAAATGATCATTGAAGTGGATATTATATCCATCTAAGTAAACTTTTGATAGTACTAGTGGTCCTTCTCAATTCCCCTCAATAGGAGTATATTTAAGATGTACCACATTAGTTGGTAGAGGTGTTTGTGTTCCTATAATTGGTCTAGGTTTCTCCAAAAAATCTCTTTCTCTTGTTTGCATAGGTTGTGTTTGATAATATCTTTCTCTTATATGTTGTCTATTATAAAAACATTAATTCCTAGTATGAATTTTCCATTTCCTCTCTAGGGTAAAATACTTCAATGTTCTCTTATCTTGTAAATGATCTATTCTTTTATAAGTGCACAAATGTGTTGGATGATTCTTTCCATGTACATAGCACTTGTTTACTTGAGTAGCTTAAGTGTTAGTAGTTGTTTCTCTAATTAGAGTCCCTAGAAGCTTTGCAATAGTCTATGCTACCTCTTTAGTTGGAGGAATTTTATTAGCTTCATTTGAGCTATGCTTTTGGAACATGAGTTCAATGCCTCTATTGCCTTCTAGTTCTATTGCCTCCTTAATGCATGAGTACAAGTCAATGCATCTTCTATAGTAAACCATTGTTCTTAACTATGAATTGGCTAAGCCTTCTATAAAGACTAATACTCTCTTTGTCCTTGAGGGATTTTCATAAGTTGGACACCTATCTAAATACTGGCAAACCTCTTGGTTTTTTACCCAAAATACATCCCTCACAAACATGCTTAGAAGGTGCCTTAAGTTTGAACAAAGAGGACACCATTTCAGATTTCTGAAGGCAAAACAAATTAGCAAACTTAATGACTCAAGCATGCATGCCAAAGTTTTGCATATGAAATCTCAAATACCTTGACAATCATGAACTACACATGTCGAATCATTGTTAAATTTTGCATAATCTATGAGATTATATAGCCCATGACATAGAATGCCAAAATCAATGATATTTTTTAACACTCGAGAAATCATGAATTGTACACCTGTCATCAACAAATATAACAACCATGCCAATTTTGTCTAGTGTTGAAATTGATAACAGATTTTTCTTGATACCTACCACATATAAGGCATTGGACAATGTAAAATACTATCACTTGTAGTAGTAATAATGATCTCTCCAACTCCCAAGTTAGGATAAGAGGATTTGGTAGAACATGTGATAGTATTTCTTGTAGGAGCAAGGTCAAGTGAAGTGAAAAAACTGCATGGCAAGGTAATATGCTTGGTTGCACCACTATCAAAATACTAAACATCAGTGTCTACTATTATGGGCCATAACTTCAATAAGTAAAATATTCCCATTCTTCATTTTGAACAAGGCAATTAGACAATTTTAGTTGTAGAGGCCTCTACAACAATCATTCTAGCTTCTTTCTTCTTTGCCTCTTGTACAACTAGTTTAGGAAAAATCTCAATGGTATGATCATTTGCTTTACAATGCTTGCAAAATTTTTTTTTCTTTTCCAATTCCTTTTCATATTCATCTTCATTCTTTGATTGTATAGCATTAGTAGATTTTTGCTTACTAGTAGACAAGCTCCATTTACTTTTTTCCTTTTGATTAGCTAAGAAAGTTAGATTTGCAAGATGCAGAATGGACTGTTCTTGTCTAGGCAGATTGTAGTACAACAAAACAGATGCTAATCCCTCAAAATTTATGGCATTTGGATCGCCCTTCAACATAAGATGAAGAATAGAAGCAAAAAATTGATAAGAATCTAGAAGTCCATTTAGAAAAGTCTACAAAAGGGATTTATCTAGTAGGATTCATCAATGGAAATCAACTTCTCTTTTAAATCCTCAATCTTTGTTAAAAAGTTTCCATTGAATCTCCTCCATTCATAAGCACATTCATCAACTATTTTTGAAGGTAATCAACACGAACCTCGTTTCTTGCTTGCTGTAGTGTGGTAAGAGTATCCCAATAATCTTTGGCTATTTGTGTGAGAAAATGTGATGAGTTATGACACATTTGCTGAATAATCTCTTCTACTGAAGCTGAATATAGAGGTCTTGCTATAGCTACACAAGAAGCTATGTGGATGAAGACATTATTCAAAGATCTTGGATTGGAGTTTGGAACTCCAACTATTTTTGGTGACAATATGAGTTCTATTCATTTGGCTGCTAATCCTATTTTTCATGCAAGGACTAAACATATTGAAGTTCATTATCACTATGTACGCGAGAAGGTTCTAAGCAAGGAGATTCAAATATCATATGTGTCCACTCATCAACAATGTGCAGATATTCTAACCAAAGCATTGGATGGTACAAAGCTTTGCAAATTCAAGGCTATGATTGGTTTGCAGGTAATCTTGGAAGATTGAAGACCTCAAGCATACTTGGCTTGACGGGGAGCTGTTGGAGCAAGTCTATGACAAGCCTAAGTATTGGCTTGAGTCCCACAAAGTCATAGAAAAAGCCTTAAAATGAAGACTATGTAAAGTTCACTTGTGAACTACCTCTTGTAACTTTTGAAGAGTCTACTTAATGTAAAAGTAAGAGAATCTTAAGTGGTTGAGTCCACATGATCAAGAATGGAAAGAGGAGCCACGAATTCGTGATTTGTGGTAGGTAGAGAATCAAATCAATCATTGATTGATTGGAGAGTGATTGAGGGAAGTTAGCCTCCCAAACTCAACTATAAATAGATGGCAGTTTTAGTCGTGGTTAGAGAGACCTATGTGAAGACCTCCAAGAGCTGAGCTTTATGCCATATCAAGGTGTGATCACAAGGCACACATATGTATCAGTACGTCATTGTATTGTACAAGCAATATACTTTCATTTTCATGATTATTTGAGTTCATCTTTCCATGTTCTTGTGAAGTGTACTACTCACTGCCATTACTCTCAGTTTTTCTCAGTCAGCTTGCAGAGATGTTTTCTCTGAGCTTGGTGCATCATTTTCAGTGATTTGACTTGGTAAAGTTAGCTCTATAAGTCTACTATATGCTCATAAATTTTCATGTCATTTGGATGTTGCAATCTTCAGTTATGTTCATTTGAAGTCAACAGGGTCTGTTCATCTTCACCTCTCTGTCAGGTACCCGACTTTTTCACTCATCTTGTCAGAGCCATTTCTCAGTGGTTACTTATCCAAATTCAGTGATTTAAAGCTTGTTGGATTGAGCTTACTGTCTAGTATAACCATAGAAATTTTCATAATCATTAAATTCCTACATTTTGAGTTATGTTGATTTTTCTGCTCACTGGTCTATTTCTGTAGCAGCCCGTGAAAATCGGGATGATGTCATCACTTGTTAAAACTCATTCTCAGTGTGTGGTTCATTATTTTTGATGAGATTACTCTTGAAAGTTAGCTCTTTAAGTTGCCTAGACTTCCCCAAGAGGAATTGAGCTAATTGCTGCTGTGATCAGAGAATTATGTAAAACACTGGACAGGTGTATGAACCAAGAATAGCAAGTTTTCACCTCTGAGCTAACTCCAACTTATCTGTTTTGATCTATCTTTTTGAGAGTGATCTTCCAAGGTACATAGGGTGTCTAATACATCCATTGGCAAGCTAAAAGGGCCCACCATATACTCCTGGAGTTCATTTGTCTGGTGTAGATCAAGGATTTTGCAACACCTCTTCATCTTCAAGCACATACCTATCCATCTCTTCACATTTCTTGTATCATGTATTGTGTTGACCTCAAGTACCATATCATGAAGATTCAAGTATTGTGTATCGTGTAAGTCCAAGTATCGTGTATTGTGTATCATTGCACACTTTTGTATCATGTATGATGCTAAAATCAAATATCATATCATGGAGATTTGTATATCATGTATCGTGCCTAAGACAAGTATCATATCGTGAGATCAAATATTGTTATCATCCAGGCTGAGGTATCATGTATTGTCCAAGCTGAGATATCGTGTATCATATAGCTCAGGTATCGTGTATCGTGCAATTTTGGAGTTAATTTGGGTAATTGTTTCAAGTAATTGAGGTGTATTGGAGCCCCAGAGAGATCTTGTTTGCTGTTTTGACCCCCAGTAGCCTGAATTGGCATAACTTTTTCATCCAAAATCCATTTTTTGAGCTCTAGAGTAGGATTAGGAAGCCAAGGGGGCTCCAAAGGATTTTGAGCAATACAAATGGAAAAATGGGTCCTTAAGAATGCTTGAATCAAATTGTCTATCAAATAAATTAGAGTTAAAGCTTGATCTAAACTTGGGACTTTTATAGGTCCATTGAGAGCCATTCAAAGGTGTCAAAGCAAGATGAAAAGTGTGTTGCATGCTTGGGAACATATATCCTGGTCATTCAAGTGAGATCAAGGGATAAACAACTTTAGGTTGGATGCATTCTTAACCCCCTCAGTAAATTCTTAGCCTAACAACGATATTTATCAGACAAGATTACACCAAAGAAATCTATAAAAGAACAAGTAACTTATTCCAAATAATATTGCAACATTGTTTTACTTTAGAAAATTGGGAGTAGTAGACAAATCTTATGAACCTTAGATCAGGTAGACACCTAGGCCGGGATAGACAAAGCATCAAATCATATGAAGCTCGTGTCAATCACATAGCTAGGTCATGGGCACAACAACTAAGTGATTATCCCTATGTGCTGAGTTCAAAACCAATCATTTAGAGATGTCTTTTAGCATGGAGAGACCAGCAAGTAGCTCAAGCACTGGCTACTTATAGACACCAAAAGGTCCTTGTAAGACATAGTTGAAGTAGATTAGGACTAGCCTATTGGAGTTTGAGGTCTGTGGAAGCACGCAAACAACACAAGAAAGAAGAAGAAGAAGCTTGGAGCACAACACATAATATTGAATGTATTACCACTAGAATGTAAAAATATAAGTGACCCGTTAGGGTTATAGGCATATATACAAGCCGGGGCAAAAACATCCTAAAGAGGAAAAAAAGTGCCTCAATGGTCCTAGTGTGTTCACACACATCACTACCTAAATATATCAAAAAATCCCCTTCAGAGTGATGTAGTGAACAAGGAGCTCACACTCATGAGGTGTCCTTGAGGGGAATAGTCCTTGTGGATAATTACAAAATCTTCCTTTGGCAATTCCCAATGTAGTTGCCAAGGAAGAGCCACCGCCACGAGCAATCCGGTCACCACCATTCCTTGTTCCAAATTTATCGACTTCAATTGCTTCCTACACATAGACATTTAATGAGCACAAATATGAGACATAGTCAATCATTAATTTCATTAGATACTTACGTCTTCAAGCCTATCTTCATCCTCTCCTCTTGCCATTACATCTAGAGGAATGAGCACATCAGAGTTCATGGTTAGTGTCCCTTCAAGATTAGGGACTCTAGAGACTAGGTCAGTTAGATCTCTATGACCTTTGTGGTTTGTTCTATCCAAGAACTCCATGAAAAGATCTTGAGGGGATTTGATGGGAGTGGAAGGCATGGAAGAAGCCATTATGTGTGGGCATAGTATTCTATTGCCTTCCGAGGATATCTAGCTCTTTGTGAGTGCAAATGTGAGGAAGGAGCAATAGAACCCATTTTTATAACAGTTTCAAGTTTTAAAGTGAGTGGGTCCCACTTTTAAAAATACATAAGAAAATAATGAAAGTTGAAAAATGAGTTTCTGATGACAAAATAATGCACAGAACACCAAAGAATATCAAGATTTTTGCATCAAAGCAAATGTTTAAACATAACATAACAAAGAACAACATGACCAATCACATTTCAAAATAGTGAGCATAGAGTGACAACCCAAAAGTTTTGAAATTACCGTTGCAAATAAGAAGGTAAATACAATATCTAATATATATTGTTTATCCTAATTTTACAAGTTTCTTGCAAGTGCAAAAACCATGAGGTAGAATGACTATGACCCAAAACGTGACATCATCAAGTTACAAAAGAGTTATGACAATGAGAGTTCAGTTCCATCTTTACTCCAATTTACAGGGACTTTCATTTTGTATTCCAATCTTCTTCCCACCTCTAATCATTTTATAAGAAATTGAAGTTATAAAACTGAAATAAGCAATAATGAAAAGATTAATTATACAAAATCACAAAACATCTCTCACCTTAAGTCCTTGTATATTGAATTTGGATTGAATTAGTCCCTGAAGGCCCATAATCACCAACTTTTCTCTCACATTAGCCAAGGTCCAATGATGATTCACTAAAATAGTTTCCATTTCATTGTTGGGCAATTTAAGCTTTACCTCAAAACTTTGAAATGGTATCTATGGGCCAAGTTTGCACATCCAATGATCATAGTAGAATCTAATTTACAATGAAGTATGTTGTTTCAAATATCAAAATCCTATACCTATTCCACCTATTTCACAAAGATATTTGTCACCTTTTGCAATTCCTTTGATCAAACTCCAATTTTTAGCTAGGAGACTTTCAACTTGCTCATATGTGATATATTTACACATGAACATGGTGGAAGTCTCTTGGAATGAGAATCCTTCAAATAAATATACAAAAAAAGGATGGGAAAACACTAGCGCAGACCTAATGATTTGGAAACTTTTGTGAATTTCAAAGAGTTACATATATCCATTACCATCTTGTGCTTCAAAGATGATATGGACCATATATCAGGTTTTGGCCACTCAAAGCTAAGAAGAGAATCTACTTCGATTCTCCCTAACCTTCCAAAACCATTCATTGTAGAGGGTAAAACATATCTATGTGTGTAAATGAACACTCTATCATGGAAAAATTAAGTAGGAGACACTTCTAGAAAGACAAGTGCACCAATGCATGCAATGCTTGGAAAGTACCTATAAGACTATGATGTGGCTTCTCTTCCACCAAAGTAGAAGGAAATATATCTAAAACAAATAAAAGAATATCTAAATAGTTCAGAAATATGTTCAAGACTATAAAACATGCAATATTGTAGGGTAATAGTTACAATTCACAAGATATCTCATTCTAATAGAGTTTTCGAGTTTCATAGTTGCCATTGTAAAAACATGTTGTACAATAGCAACCATCTCATTGTCTTTGTGCTTCTTGAAGCCAAGTAGCTTTCCCTTCCAATGAAGATCCAAGTTCTCATGATCTCTAACTTGATGAGGCCCAACTCTTGAGGGTTGCATGTACACCCATGCACCTTTGGACTACTCATTTGATAGCCATTCTCCATCTATAGCTTTGATATCGTGACATCTTAATGTGAGCACTTCATCATTTGGTCACCTAGAAGCTTAAGATGTTGCCATTGAAGTTGAAACTCTTGAAGGTGCAATAGTAGTTTGAGATAGGAGATGCAGATAGTTTGAAATGTAGAAATAAGAGCTTCAATGGTGTGCTACAGAGAGAAAGTAGTGGAAAAAGATGACTTTTTGGGACCTGGGTATGAAAATTGTGAGATTTATGAGGGAAATAACTCTTTCTTGAAATTTTCTGAAAAAAGACATTTTCTCATCTTAGAACATGCATGGATTTTGAATTTGGGGGTTAAAAAGAGTTTCTTTTCTTTTTTTTAAGATTGCAAGTACTGTGAGGCAAATGATCATGTCCTATAGAGCTGTCTTAAACTAGTTGCAAAGGAGGCAAAGAAAAAAGAGATTGGAATGGTTGTTGTAGAGGCCTCTACACCTAAAACATAGTCTACTAACCTTGTTTAAAATTAAGAATGGGCATTTACTACTATTTGTATTTATGATCCATCTTCTCATGAGTAGTGTATGTCTACAGTAGACTAGGATGTTTGGTACTTTGTTAGTGGTGCAAAAGATATGACCTTGCAGTGTAGTTTCTTCACTTCACTTGAGTCCATCACTATAGGGAATACTATCATATGTGCTAACAAATCCTCTTATCTTGTAATGGGATTTGTAAAAATCATTCCGACTACTACTAATGACAATTCTTCACATTGTCAGATGCCTTATATGTGCCAAGGATTAAGAAAATCTATCATCATTTTTAGCATTAATCAAGATTGGTGTGGTTGTCAAATTTGTTGATGAAAAATGTATAGTTTATTATCTCTCAAATGATGATGTTATTATTGCTTTTTGCATTTTATTTGGTGGGTTGTATATGTCACAACCTGTTTTTCTATCCAGCCCTTTTCAATGCTTGGGGGGGTATGCCCTGTGGCGCCAAATTGTGCACAACTATGAGGGGTACTAGTACTCCTCATACCAAGCTCTCATTGCCTTCTTCAACACGAGTTGCTAATCAAATATAAATGTGTTCTGGCAATCTTCTTGGTGTCCCTTGTGTTGGCTCATGCATTTTGTGGGTTTGAACGTCTCAAGTGGTATCAGAGCAACGACCCTAGGGGAAGCCTCTGGACGGGCGGACTGTCACACCAGTGCTGGCAGCGCCATCAAACGTCCCGGGTCCATCCGTGGGAAGTTCTTTGACGTCGCAAGAGGTATTTTGCCCTCCCTCCCTCCCTCAAGCAAGGCACCCCCTTGCCCCCCCCCCCCCCTTCAAGCAAGGCAACCCCTTGCCCCCCCCCCCCCCTTCAAGCAAGGCACCCCCTTGCCCCCCCCCCTCCTAGCAAGGCACCCCCTTGCCCCCCCCCCCCTCAAGCAAGGCAACTCCTTGCCCTCCCGTCGCCCCCGCGCTATCTACCGTTGGCCCCGTGCTAGCCGCTGCCGTCCCCGCGCTATCCGCCGCTGGTCCCCACCTTACCCGTCACGCAACTCCGAACCCCCGTTTAACCGGTGGACCTCTCCCCTCGCTGCTAGGTGCCCGCGTGCCCTAGACTCCCTCCTCCTAGGCTCCCTCTTCCTCCCGAGTTGCCACCGGTTGGCTCCACGCCACCATGGCCAGCGAACACGACGTTGGCACGGCCGGTCTAACTTCGAGGACGGAACGCGCCAAGAACGTGACTGAACGGCGCCGCCGTCACAAGGCCCAACGGGCTGCCTTAGAAGAGGAACTCAACCGCCTTCTCTTGGTGAACGCCGAGCTACATGAACGGCTCCAGGAGGCCGAACTCAACGCCGAGATCCACACCCAACCCGAATCCGACCAAGCTCCACCACATTCTGATCCCGTCCACGACCGCATAGATAGACTTGAAGACACCCTCTCTAGATTAACTACCCTAGTAGAATCCCATCTCTTAGCCAAGGACCAATCTCAACCCCAACCACAACCGCAGTCAAGCACCCAACCGGCTCCCCAACCCACTCCGACACATACATCCCAACAGCCACCAACTCCTTTAAATCCAACCCCGATCACTCAAATGCAATCGGTGGACATCGACGACCCCGACTCCTTCGGCTTCTTCAAACCGAACCCCCCCGACAAATACCGAGGCGGCCGAAGCTCCATTGCCGTCAACCGATGGATCGAAGGTATGGAAAGCTACCTCCAGATGCTCCGGGTTGGCCGCAACCATTGGACGCGCATCGCCGGCCAATTCTTACAGGACGAAGCCTCAGCATGGTACATGGTGGAACATACGAAGCAAGCCTGGCCCTCATGGGATCATTTCACGGCGGCCACCTCGCAACGAAGCGTTCCAAGCACGTGACGAATGGCGCAACCTCCGTCAAGACAAGTTCATCGGGCCTTATGTATCACAATATCGCAGGCTGATGCTTCGCATCAACGACATGGCTGAAATTGACCGCTTACACGGCTTCCTTTATGGGTGCTCCCCGTACTACCGCAAAGAAGTGGAGAAGCAAGACCCCCAGACTTGGGAGGATGCAGTCCGCATTGCAGAATGGCTCAATGACGCTTACTCCAACCGGCTGGCTCGTTCAACCGACGGAAGCCAAGCTCCCCGCAAAGACTCAACCTCGAACAAAGAGCAAACCTCCACATACCGCAGATCAACCGAACAACAACGTGGTCAAGGTTTCAAAGCCCTCCCGGCCCCAACAGACAACCGTTCAGGGTCCCCGAACCGAAACAACCAAACCCGGCGCGACCCCCGTCCGGTCTGCAAACATTGCCAAGGCAGTCACCCCACTGAGAAATGCTGGCGGAAACGAACCGACACTAGAGTGCAAGCAACGAAGACCGAAGAGGCATCCACCTCCGGCCCGAAAATCACTGAGATTCATAGCGACGAATCAGACGACTCCCCCCCCCGCGGACCGTCCACATCAAAGGGCAAGGCTCAGTGCCATTCAGTTGCATTACCCATCATACACCAAGTGTTCATTATGGGAGAAGTCACAGGCGAACGCATGCTGGTGATGCTGGACACGGGTGCAACCCACAACTTCATGACTCCGCAGTGTGCTCAACGCCTTGGACTCAAGATCAGTAAACGGCTCCGCATGTCCATGGTCTTTGCTCAGGGAGAGGCCAGTCATGTGCGTTACGCCGACGGTTTCCCGGTCATGTTAGGCCAATGGTTTGGTCACCTGAACTTCCTGATTATACCGATGGAAACATTCGAAGTCATCCTAGGCCTCGAGTTTATGGATAAACACATGATCTCATTTTTCGGCAAAGGGGTAGACAAAGTTCTTCTCGATCAGAGTGGGGAGGCCATCGTCGTCGACTGCAATCGTGTCCAAGCTCCTCGTACGGACGAACCTTTTGACAGTGAACCAAGGGAATCTAAGCAGAGACATACGAGTAAAGAGAAAGCACAAGCTCGAACGTCAACCTCCACACACACGCCATCACCATTATCACACAAGCAATCTCGACGGGCAGTCTATCAAGGTGGGATCGCACACTTATGCGTTCTCAGACCGGTCGCAGAGGAGACGGGACACGGCCGATCGACGTCTCAAAGATTGGGCACCCAAGTTTCCAGATGCTAATGGAAGAATTTTCAGATGTTCTCACGGATACCCTTCCACCCGGTCTTCCCCCCTTACGTAATGTCCAGCATCGGATCGACACGCTCCCAGACCACCCACCACCGTCGCGAGCGCCATACAGGATGAATGAGGCCGACCTTCAGGAGCTGAAGAGGCAATTACAGGAACTTGAAGTGCAAGGATACATCCGACCAAGTAGCTCCCCGTATGGAGCCCAGGTCCTATTTGTGAAGAAGAAAGACGGCTCCCTACGCCTATGCATCGACTACCGAGCACTCAACAAAGGCACAATCAAGAGCAAATACCCCATGCCCATGATGGAGGAACTTCTAGATCGCCTGGGCAAGGCACGATACTTCACGCGCATAGACCTCCGATCCGGGTACCATCAAATCAGGGTGGCCCAAGAACACATCGAGAAGACGGCCTTCCGCACATGCTACGACAGCTATGAGTGGCTCGTCATGCCATTCGGGCTTACAGGTGCACCGGCTACCTTCTGTCGAGAGATGAATGATGGCTTCCGGGACATGCTCGACCTCTTCCTCATCATCTACATTGACGACCTACTGATCTATAGCCGAACATTAGGAGAACATTATGAGCACGTTCGGGCGGTCTTGTTACGACTACGGCAATGTCGGCTCTTCACCAAACCAAGCAAGTGCGAGTTCTGCATGAAGAAGGTGGAATTCTTGGGATTCATCGTTTCTGAACTGGGCCTCCACGCCGACCCCTAGAAAGTAGAAGCAGTACTCAAGTGGGCCCCCCCGAAGACCATCAAAGAGGTGCGAGAATTCATCGGTTTTTGCCAATTTCTCCGCCGTTTCATCCAAGGTTTCAGCAAGATCGCGGCCCCGCTCTTGGAGTTGGTCAAAGAAAAGGAGCCCTTCAAGTGGGGAGCAGACGAAGAAGACGCCTTCGAAGCATTGAAGGTTGCTATGTGCAATGCCCCGGTTCTCAAACTTCCAGAGTTCGACAAACCTTTTGAAGTTCACACAGATGCATCAGGCTCAGCCATCGGCGGCGTCCTCGTACAAGACGGACAACCCATTGCCTACGAGTCGCATAAACTCACCGGCCCCGAGCTCAGATGGAGCACACATGAGCAAGAAATGTTAGCCGTTATCCACTGCCTACGCAAGTGGCGGCACTACATTCTGGACAAGCACACAAAGGTCTTCACAGACAACATCTCCTTGAGGTACTTTACATCTCAACTCAAGTTAAGCCCAAAGCAAGCAAGATGGCAGGATTTTCTTGCCGAATTTGATATCGAGATCATTCACAAGCCGGGCAAACAGAACGTGATGCCAGATGCACTTAGTCGAAGACCCGAGCTCCAGGCGATATCCACCGTATCTTCAGATCTCAGAGGCAGAATTCAACAAGCACAAGCACAGGATGCCCAAGTTCAAGAAATACTTCAGGAAATGCAAACGGCTCAAGCCCCGCAGCGCTACACACTACAAGAAGGCCTTCTCCACCGCAAAGGAAAAATTTATGTCCCGAACGACTATGAAAAATCTGTGAATGATTTAGCATGTGTGGTTCATGATTCTTAGGCTATCTCATATGCAAAGCTTTTGCATGCATGCTTTGGTCATCTGAAGTTTTCTAGTTTGCTTCATCTATAGAAATTTGAAATGGTGTCCTCTTTTCCCAAAATCATTAGGGGAAGAAATGAACCCTGCATGGGCCTTTTAGATCAAGGTGTGATTAATGATTGACCAATCAGACGAGGGTGGTGGCCACAATCTATACCCTATAAAATACTAGGCTGAAGGGGGGAGAGGGGACATATTTCTCTCTTATTTAAAGAGCTTTCTCTAGAGAGAGGACTCCTGTAACTTGGTTGGGCCCAAAAATCCAAATTTTTTTAAAAGTTAAAAAATTCATCATAACACCTGAGAGTGGACCCCTCATTACTTTTGTAGCCCAAATGTGAGATTGATGAACTAAGGAAATCAACCATGTTTGGTATATTGAAATTGAAAAAGAAGCTTAAAGTTCTTCTAGTTCAATGTTTCTGAGCATTGATCACCTATGTGGGATGCTATGGAAGAAGATATGGAATTCATGAAAGCCATTAGAACATGTTACATAGCTAAAAATGGAAAAGATATAGAGGAAATAAGAACCTAGAGGGGCATGGATGAGATCATTTGGATATAAAGTAGAAAATACAAAAAATTCTTGATGATTAATAGGGCTCTTGCTTGAAATTTGTTGGATGCCAAGTACGTCCAACCATAAATATCAATGATGGAAGGAAATAATTTAGAACTGATATGAAGTTGATGTGGATTTTAAAATTATGCAATCCACCATTAGATATTCAGATGCTTGTCTATGATTGAATTCAATGTATGGGCTCCTAAAATGTAGCCAAATATTGTGTCATTGTGGTGTTCTCTAGTTAAGTGTCTGACCAATTGTAAACCAACCATAAGTGTGAACTAGGGCACCTCTTGATTTGAGTCTATGAATGGGACCCATGGGCTTATCACATAAGGTACATGGACTATTCGCCCTTTGATAGAGCCTTGTCACTCATGTTGGTGGGGGGCTGGTGCTTTGGGACACTAGTCCCTTGAAGATGGCTACCCACGTGGATACAGAATCCTAGGCTTGGGGATGAGCTTGTTTGGCTCTATGGCTAGGAGGTGAGTATAATTTCCATGCTCCTATTGTTTGCAAATATGGCTTGTGTCTTGACTTGTCCAACAAGGAGGATCCTAGAGGATGTAACCTGGGTTGCATTTATTTGACCTAATAATAAAAAATACTGAATATGTTCGTTCTATTCGTGATTTTCCGAATAAACACTGAAAAAAACAGACGGATACATTTTTGATTGAAATGTTTTCGATCAAAAGTGCTTTCAATCGAAAGCACTTTTGATCAAAATATTTATCAATCGAAAGTGCTTTCGATCGAAAAGCATTTTCTAGCAGAAAAATATATATTTTTACATTCGATCAAAAAACTTATTCTGCACAATGATGTACTAGAGAGCTTTAAGCTTGCAATTTTTATCAGAGAGCTTCCTTTTCGATCATTGAGGTATTGTTTTAATTTTTATTTATTGTTTATTTTATTGTTTTGTTAATTATATCATGCATATTGTATGATTTGCATATATGTCTCTTACATATGTTTGATTTTTATTTATATAAAATGTTTTGTGTCTTTTAATCATCAATTGTATACATGTTCGACTCGCGAAAGCATTTCTTACTTTTATACATCAATGAAAAGCATTTAAAAATAAACCACTACTGTGATTGTCTGACTTGCTACATCGATTCTTACTCTCACAGTAGTATAGGACATAGCAATAGATCTATTGAGATTGTTTGAATCGCCACCTTGATTCCTACTCTCTCAATAGTATAGGGAGTGTGTAGGGACTATTGTGATTGTCTGATTCTTTGAATCTTACTCTCACAATAGTCACTTAGATTCCGATGAGAACACTTAGTGTAGGTCACAAGGTGTATAGAAACTATTGTGATTGTTTGATTCTTTAACTCTTACTATCACAGTAGTTACTTAGATTCCGATGAGAATACTTAGTGTAGGTCACAAGGTGTATAGAAACTATTGTGATTGCCTGATTCTTTGACTCTTACTATCACAATAGTTATATATAGTTATGTGACAACACTCATACATAGTATAGAAAATATATATGAAATATTATTAATGTCTGATTCTTTGACTACTACATTCTTAATAGTTACATAGATTCACTTCAAGATTATAATTACAATTTCTATTTAATTATAAATCTACTTATTTAACTATGCATATGTATATCATTTGTGTACACATACTATTGATTTATTTATCCATACACTTACTGATAGTCTATTTTTTATTTTTGCACAGATGGCAGGTAGAATAAACAAGAAAGAGCGAAAATTTTTCAAAGAATTTGTGTGCTCGTACACGTATCAAATGAGAGAAGATGAAATCACTATAGCCATGGACACTTCTAGTTACAAAGATTTCATTGCGCAATTATCAAGAACAACATTTATTAATATTGAAAATAAATTTGGCAGTGTGTCTGATGGAGCACAATTCTTAGATGAGCAAATGTCAAAAGAGCTTACACGTATCTTTGGACAAATCATCAAGAACACCTTGTGAAAGCACATATAGATCCAAATACAAGAGATGTGGTATCGCCTAGTGCAGTATCGCCAGAGTGGTATCGCCCAGAACATTTTGAGTCTTTCTAAGGGCATAATTTGAGGCAATTGAGGAGCCAATTAGGGGATAGTTAGGAACCAAAATAGCCACAAGAGGGTGGATGAACTTGAGGTCAGGACGGGTGCTAAGTAGCCAGAGAAGTGTTATTTCATCGGTAGGAAGTGCAACTCAGGCTAGTCATTGCCATCTATTCTTACACCTCTAGTGACTCGGAGGAAGAGATACCCATGGCTTGAAAAGACATGCAAGGTTTTGTTCCCAAGAGAAACTTCATGTCCATGGCAGAGGGGAAATACTGTACCTCTTTGCAATATGTGCCCACTAATTCCTAGGAGATTCCCATCTACTTGGATGGTTTAAATAGATCAGTAGCCAGGATGGTAACTTCCACTGATTCTACGATAGTGCCTAGACCGACAGTCAAGTACGAGGGAGGAATGTACGTGGACAAGCTAGGTCACATCTATGTGGTAATAGAACACCCAGACGAGATCAATGAGAGAGGAGAGTTAGAAGGACAAGAAAATTCAGGAAAACCGGACCATGAAGAGTTGATAACCACTCCCAGAGGCAAATCAATAGTGACTCGAGTCTTGAGAGGGGATTTGATACCTCAAGACGATTACTTGATAGAGGTCTACTTGATCCATGGATCAAACTTACTGTTACAAACTGACTCACCTACACGTGGACAAGAGGAAAGTCCAATTACCTTCTATGAGTTAAAAGATCCTGAAGATGAGTCTAGAGTCACATACCTAGAAAAGAACCAAAGAAGATACTGGCTTGTTGATGCCATTGAGAGGGCTCGATTGAAGTATATGGGGTTGCCTATATTCCCTCAGCGAGAGCAGACAACTACCTCTCAAAATCCCTTTGGATGCAACAAGAGTCAGAACATACATTGTTAGGACAGACAAGCCATCAGAGTATTCCCAACCGCACTCATGTGCAATTCACCATGCCAAGACTACAATCACATAATCAAACTCATCTAGGACTAGGCAACCAACATCGGCCACCTGTGAGGCCAAGACCACCACTAGAAGTGCAGCCTGGAATGCCTCCAATTAGACCAGCAATTCTTGTAATGCGTAGATAGCGAGAGCTCATAAGAAGATTAAGACCAATTCAAGTGGCTAAGTGTATGAGAAATCATTATGACGGGATGGGAGAACCTTACGATCACATAGTTGAATTTAAACAAGTTTTACAGACTGAACAAGTGGATGATTTCTTTGTGTAGTATGAGTCCTTTGGACTCACTCTCACAGGAACGGCTTTGACTTGGTTCCAACCATTAGATCCCAACCAATTCGGAGATATTGAGAAATTCTTTCAAGAATTCATAGGGTAATTCACTAAGAGAGGGAATAAACACAATTCTTCATTGTTAATCCATAGCTTCAAATAGAACCCAAATGAAACTATGAAAATAGCTGCCTGAAGATTCAATCAATATGTTGATAGATGCTCAGTAGCAGAAAGACCCACGCAGCAAAAAATTATATCATTATTCTTGGACGGATTGAGAAATGGGACTCTCAGAACTTTAGTCTGTGAAGAGGCTACAAACATTGAGTGAATGCCTTCAAGAGTCTATTGACCTAGAGGATAACCTAGCATATGATCTCAAAAGTACACCCAGTCCTACGAAAGCAGAAGACACTAGAAGCACAGTAACATCCAACCCTAGTAACTTAGAAGAGTTAGCAGAGCTGGTAGCCAAGAAGTTAGGAGTCCATGGACAGCGGAACTACCAGCATTCACCAATGAGAGTACCCATGTTACGAAGATGCAGCCTATGTCAAATCAAAAACATCGTCTAACCACAAGATACTAGTGTGGTAACGAACATCAGTGTGTCAACCCACTGAGGTTCTGTTGATAAGTTTTGAATTCAAATAATGCTTCTCTTGAGACTAAGTTCAGGTCGCATTCTATCCTTTTGACTCCTTACTGGGAATGCAATTCTTGTGCATTAATTTGATTCAAAAGAGTGAATTTACCAAATTACACTAGGAACTTGGTGCTTGACTTAGTCAATCAAATCCTTGGTTGAAAAGATCAACTCAAAATCAAAGTCCAACTTCTTTCAGAAATTATAAAATATTTCCGAATTAACAACACTTTATCTTGAAGTGCTTCAAGAAGATCTTGGAAGTTACTTACTTCATATCTTCTAATTTCTTTATCTTGAAGTTATCTTGAAGTATCTTGAGATACTACTTTTATCCTTCTTGAATTAAACTCCTTCTTAGAAGGCTTAATTTTCTTTGAGGATCAAACTTAACTTCAAAATCCAAACTAGGACTAAAAGATAATTATCATCCCACGGTCCGATGTCCCATACCATCTTTCCTACATCAATCTGACTATAAAATCTGGTGTCCCATACCAACCTATTTTATATTCACATTAATGTGTGGGTGATACTTATCCTAAAGTCTAAACATCTCTTGAGAGAGTACCTTCTTACTTCAATTCTTTCCGAGAGATTTGAAGTTTCAGATATTACCTCTAACTAGATTTTCTAGCTTTTTTATCCCTTCACATGATCGTGTCACGATCTTTTGTTTTCCTTTGGGAACTTGAAAACCTTTTGATGGAATATCCATCCTTCTTTGCCAGGGTTTTTAAATGAAAACCAATCAAAATTCCAAGTTCTTGAATTTTCATAGATTCAAGTTCAATTGGTTTATCCTTGACCAATCTGTAGTGACAAGAGCTTTTGACTTCTTTGTCTTTAGATTCCTTTCTTTACTAATGCTTTAGGTACCTACCCCGGTCGGGACTTTATAGGAATCTCTCTACTGCATAAGTCTAAGCATCCGATCACGCTTTCTCGATTTCACCTTTAAGAAATCTCTGTAAGGATAGGGAACTTCATGTTTTACCTTCCACACACTTAAGTACCATCAACATAGTTGCAGACTACATACTTGGAATATCTACTCTGTTCAGACTTGGAACAACTGACTATTTCGATTGCCAATACTTGGGCAAACTTCACAGTAGTTCCAACCGGAATTCTTGGACAACCATGGCCAAGACAAATCAATTCTTGTTGATCATGCGATAGATTAAAGACTTGGTCTTTATCTTTAAGATCTCTCAAACTATCAAAAGCTTCTTTGCTTACCCATGGGCTTTTTGAGATCTTTCCCCTACTCAATTCCAAGCATATACTAATGGTTTTCAAATTCTAAAGCTAAGAATCTTTGATACACCTTTAGGTTATATCAATATTTGGACTTAAGTACCAATACTTGTGATTTTGGGAATTACTTAGAACTACTGCTAATAAACTTTTCTTGAAAGATTTTAGTCTCACATCTAGGGAGATTTTGTCTTTCAAGAACTTTAGATTCCTACCAAAGCAGCAAGTAATACTAAGCCAATGATTCATCTTGGAATCTTTTTCTTTAGTGGAATAATCTCTCTAAAAGAAATCTTGACTATTGAACAAGAACAAGACTTAAGGCTTTATTGCTTGTCCAAAAGATATTCCTTTTTAACTAAGGAAATAGTTAACGAGACTATTTTCTTTGTTGGCTTATCTATAGGAAGTAGCTTAATTCCGAAAGATTTAGGAAGTAGCTTAGTTCCTAAAGATTACTTTGCTATATCTTTTTAGGAAAATATCTTGATTCCTAAAGATTACTTGGGTTTCTTCTTTAAGATCTAAATAGCTTAAACAAAACCAAACATACTTTTTCTCATCCTCAGAAAAGAACTTAATAAAGTTTCCATGATTTGTGAAAGCTTTGCAAGTAATTAAGTTTTCTTGGTCATCAAGAAAATTTAATACTTAAATTTCTTCTAGTGCCTACTTATACCTAGTAAGACATCAAACATACCTAGTTGTCATTAAGTATTTATTTTTGATAACGGAGTATCAAATTGGGAAGGAATCGACTAATTACTTGAGCTACAAACTAGAACTACTCCTCTATCTTCCCTAATGTCAAACCGTGAGCTTTACAAAGTAAGCTAAATACTAAGAGAGTAAATTTTCATATCTACTTGCAAACAACATCCCGTTCTATCATGCAAATGCATGTACCTACATGCAAATGCATATGCTCACATGCATATGCATGCATGTTCTTTGCATGCCCAAAAAAATAATGGAACAATCATGCATGAGCTTGATGCATGACTTTTCCTTGTACTAAAAATGTATATCATGCAATCTTGATGCATGTATATCCTTTCCTTTGTCCTAATGCACTATGATATAAAAACATATCCTTGTTGCAATAAAAAGCTTACTCAATGGAAAGGAAATCTAGAATTAAACTACCAAAATACATTCTTTGATGCACAGGGATCCCTTTTTTTTAAACCAAGTCTTTCCTTAATGCAAACTAATGCTTGGAATGAGAAGTGCATTATTTCATTATCCTAATCTAGACTTAATCGATTGAAATCTTGGCTATTTCAATGTGCATCTAGGATTAAGTGTAGAATAATGAAAACAAGATAAATCAAGCATTAAGGCCAAGTAGAAACTGGAAAATACTTAGCTTTGATCATAGCTTTGGCCATCCTCTGATTCTTACAAGGAGCTATTCACCATCCTTCAAGGCCTTAGTGAGCAACCCACACACCTCCTCGCCAAATTTGGAAGTCCAACAATACTGGACTTATATTTTTTCTTCTTTTAAAGTAATGCCAAAGTATGTATGATACTTGTTATATACTCCATGTATATGGCATCTCAACCAAGCTAGGTTCCTTCCTTCTTTAAATCAAATGATGAGACACAATTCAACTTTGAATCAGGTTCAGATAGAAGTGTGTAGTAGAAAAAAAATAGAGAATTCAGGTTTAAGATGGTTCCAAAGATTGGGATAGGCAGAGGTTAAGTCCAGTTTGTTTGAGCTAAGGCTAAAAAGCATCGTTTCCTTTTGGCTTATTGTTCCCTTTTTATCAAATAGCCAGAAGATATGTGATCCCAAACGCTTTTGTTCTTGTGGACAGATCAGATCCCGGTTTGAGATGTATCAGGATCAAATCCTTCTTCGGAGATGTTGTAGTTAATTTTTCTCCTTTTCATGAGGATGTATTAATCAAGTCCTCATCATCAGGAAAATGAACCGCGAATGAGCCTCGATCTCTTGGATTGACGAGAACTATATCATTTGGACGTCGCAAGCTTGATCCTGTCATGTCGCACCCAGCTATCACCTTTTGCTTGTGCTAATCAAGCTTTCAGCCGTGACCAGAACATCTTGATTTAATTCTTTCAGAACTTGAAGCACCACAGCACGTTGGTTATTTGGATAGGACGAAAAGTTGCAGTGAACCACGTGGTGGGTTCGAACCCTGCGTCCAACGTGCTGGAGAAAGTGGCTTTTTGATCTCTAGTCGTTACTTTTGCTGCACCAAAAGTAAGTAGAATACAAAATAAACTCTGAGTAATACCAGCCAATGGGATTACTCTAATGAATAAGGAGAAAGTCTTCCTCGCACGAGGTCCTCAGATCGAAATCTCCGTCTGACTGCTATGTAAATATCCTTTTGGAATCTCCTCGATTTGGGACTTCTTTTGCATCGACAAAAGAAATGCCTCCGCTCACGAGCATCTCAAGAGACAAAGATGATGATAATACTAATGATGAAGTATCAAGCTTCCATAGAAGCTCAAGCTTGGGAGGAAATGGGAATGAATCCTAGAAGGAATCCATAAGAGCTTAAGAAAGATGATGAGTCCCCAAGGTCACCATGAAAGCTCTAGCTCTGATACCAATGCAAGAGAATGAGAAATTACGACCACCACATCCTAGAGAGATGACTCTCCTCCCAACCTTATGCCTGTATATATAGCTGCTTGAATCAACGAGGACCACAAATGTAACTAGTGTCCACAAGTGCATGTGCAATCTCCTCCACTCCTTTCATACCTTCCACTAGAGTCCACTAGTGGTTGGAGTGATCTCGACCACTGCGTTAGTACCTTCCACTAGAGTCCACTAGTGGTTGTTGTACTCACCTCTTGAGTTAAGTCTCCTTGGACTCAAGTTAACTCATGTTAACTTGAGTTAGAAGGCTCTAGAGCATCTTGGGCAAAACTCTCTCCCCATGCTCCCCATGGGGATTGAACCCAAGACCTTCTCCTTCCCAACCATGAGACTTAACCACTAGGCTAAGTGGATTACTTGAATATGAGAGCAGATGAACTTATGCTTGAGTCTATTCTTGAGATCTTTGGTCCTACAGACGAGTGACCAAACGGTATCCGATTTCAGATCTGTCTAAAGCCATCGGATCCCTAGACCATAGACTTACTTTATTACAATCTCCATCTAGAGTAGCTAGGTTAACGGCTCCACTCATTGAAATCCTATTGATTATTAGAGGTTCGTATCCGCGTTTCTGTAGTTTCTTGGCATGTTGTTTCAACCTATATACCAAAACTAAATCTCCTTCTTTTAATCCTTGTGCATCATAATATGCTTTATGTCTTCTCTTTATTGCATAAATTCCCGCAACAGCTTGTATCCTAGTCTCGTGTAGCTTCTCAATTTGGTCTAGTTGATTGGATAATTAATGCCCTGTCCATTCATACTGTTGGGCTACTCTCAAAGTTGGCACTAAAAAATCAATTAGCAAGATTGCATTTTGTCCATACACTAGGTTAAATGGTGTAGTTTCAATGGCAGTCTTGTAAGCCATGCAGAAGGCCCAAATTGCATGATGCAGTTGTTTGTCCCAATCTGACCTTCCATTATTGACTATTTTCATCAGTACTGTGCATAGCACCTTATTGGAGCTCTCCGCTTGATCGTTGGCTTGAGGATGAAAAGGGGTTGATCTCTTATGGATCACTAAGAACTCATTCATTAAGGAATCTTATATGTGGTCTGAGCATCATTTTTCCGAGTAGCCTTTGCCTCTACCCATTTAGTCAGGTAATCCATTGCCACTATTATGTATCCAGCATGTGATCCTTTGGATGGTGGGTTAATGGGTCCTATAAAATCAATACCCCATTTGGAAAATGCTCTAGCACAAACCATGGGTCTCAATGGCATGTCATCTCGTCTAATCGGATATTTGGCTCTTTGACATGTCTCGCAACTTCATACATAGGTATCTGCATCCATATGTAGAGTTGGCCATCGCAAGCCTACAAAGAGGATCATTTTTACAATTCTTTCAACTAAGAAATGTCCTCCTGCGGCACCTGCATGTACCGTCTCTAATATGGGTAGGTACTCTCCTTCATGTACACATAACCATAGTTGATTATTGTTGGTGCAGACCAATCACCAATTGAAGTTTGGAAGACAAAAGATGAAGATAAGATCAATTCTTGAAGCTTAGAAGATGGCTACATTCACAGGTTGAAAGAAATGTACACATATGTACATTAGTTAAGACATAGGTTACTTATACTTATGATTTGACATAAGTCTGTACATATTTGCCTATAAATACTTTGGAAAAATGTCGGGGCAAAGAGGGAGAGACAAGAGGAGACAATAGGAGAGTATGAGAATAGTGCATTTGTAAGTTGTAAGACTCAATAGAGTTCATAGGAATGAGAAGAAGTCTCTCTCACAACTCAGTTGTAATTTTCTGAAGAATAGCAGAAAAGTTGCGCCCGATGTTTCTGTGTTTTCTCCTCGTGTAGTAGATCTTTTGTGAATTCCTTTTGGGAATGTCTAAGCCCATAGTTAATCAATCTATGGCTAGAGTTTGAGAATCTAATTGTGATCAGGCTAAGAGAATTGTGTGTAGGAACATTTACATGTGAGAAAGTATTCACAGTCTCCTGAAACAGGCACAGATTTCGAGTTCAATGAAATGAGTAGTGCTCAGAGCATAGTGTAAAGTTTTACACATATGATAGCTCAAAATCTAAGTTGAGAGATAAGCTATCTACAGCCAAAAGGATTTAATAAAATGGGTTCGACATTGTGAGAACCAAAGCTAAGAAGTTAGGGGTGTCCAAATCGACTTCTCAGAAGTGCAGATTTAGACATAGGTAACTTGGTAAGTAGATTTCTCAAGATCTACTGAATCTTTTGGAGTGATTTGACTTGGAGAAGGTGCGCACTCTTTAGGCGACACCTTGTGCAAAGTTTCATAAAAAACTTTACACATTTACTCAGTCAATGAGTAAGATTTATGCAGCAGACTTTGTGAGTAATTTCCTTCTTCACAGTTTAGTCAAGATATTGATATTTGGTCATTGATCTCTTAAATTGGTGAAGGTTTTAACTTACTCTTGATATAGAGGTGTTCTAAATTCAAGATTAGGTTGTTCTTTTGGAGATTAACACTCTCCATCAGTGGTATCAGAGCAGGAAGCATCAAAATTGAAGAAAAGGAGGATCCCGACTGCTGCAGCTACAAAGAATTTGACATCTGAAGATTCAAAGGGTGAAAGCTTGCAAGGAAAGCTTGAGAAGGAGATCATATGACATCAAGGAAGTCAAAAGGAGTATCATTCTAAGTAAAGGTAACCTTATACTTTATAAAGGTTGAAGAATTCAATATACAGGTGAAGGAAGGATGGGAGACTCTCTTCAAATAGAGATGTTGGATAGAGAAAACTATCCTGCATGGTCAATGAGGATGGAAGCTCATCTAATGAGCAAAGATTTGATAGCTTACATTACAGGTGAAGAAGAAAAACTACAATTCAGAGATCCTAGTGTTCCAACTAGGGAGGAATTAACAGATCTGAAGAATTGGATGAAGAAAGATGCTCAAGCTAGGAGTATCATTTATATGGCAGTCAATGATTACTTGCTACCTCACATTAGAGGTCTTGAAAGTGCAAGTGATATATGGAATGCCTTGGAAGAGCATTTCCAAAACACCACAAAGTCAAGGAAGGCATCTTTATGGGCAGAATTTACAACTTTCAAGAAGAAGGCCTCTCAATCCATTTCAGACTATGTAACAAGGATGAAAGACATTGCAGATGCATTAGGAGCTGTTGATGAAGATATTGAGGAGGATAAATTGGTAAGGCAAATCCTTACAGGTTTGAGAGGTGATGACAAATGGAAGCCATTCATTTTGTCTACAGAATTATCACTTGATCATTTCACTCCTGATTTAAATCAGTTGCTAGGTCATATGCTAACATTTGAGCAGGATGTTAAAGGAGATGGTGACAAAAGTACAGGTCATGCAATGTACTCGAAGGACAAGAAGAAAGTTAACAAAGGAAAGCAACAATCAGGTGAAGATGAAGGCACAACTAGTCAAGCCAACTTCCTAAGAGGTAGAGGAGGTGGCAAAGGTAGAGGAAGAGGCAGGAACAACAAAGATGGAGCCAAAGCATGCTGGATTTGTGGTAAGACAAATCATTTGGCTAATGATTGTTGGCATAATAATCAGAGTAATGGAGGATACAATCAGAAGTATAATTCAAGAGGAAGAGGTGGCAGAAATCAAAGAGGTAATTTCAGAGGTAGAGGTAGTAGGGGTTACTTTGGAAGAAATGCAGGTAGAGGTTTCCAAAGTCAACAATACAACAATACCTACTACAATTATGCTTCAGATCAAAAGGAAGATTCAACATTGATAATGAATGCAACTTGTGAAAGGGCAGAATGAAGATCAAAGAGTCTTCTACATTGACTCAGGGTGTAGCAATCACCTGAGTGGTAATATAGCCTTGATGACTGATTTGGAAAATAAGGTATCTAATCATGTTGTTCAAACAGGTGACAACACAAAGCACAATGTGAAGTCAATTGGATCAGTGAAGGCCAAGGATGGTAGCACCTTATTGAGTAAGGTCTTGTATGTTCCTACAATTCCTAAGAATTTGATAAGTGTAGGACAAATTGTGGAAAAAGGTTATGAAGTAAGGTTCACTAATGAAGGAGTGTTTGTGGAAGACCCTAGCAATGGGTATAAACAAATTGTTTCAGGGAAGAAAGAAGGAAGATTGTTCACATTGAAGATTCAAGGTAATGTTGGTCATGCCTTGTTCACTTATGGAGGACATAAGATCTCTGAGTTAGATCTTTGACACAAGAGACTTGGACATTTCAATGAAAGAGGTATTAAAGACATGATTAATAATGGTTCAGTGCTTGGATTGCCTAATGTTGCAGGTCAACATATGACATACAGATGTGAGGCATGTCAATTAGGTAAGACTCATAAGCAACCCTATTCCAAGCATGGGTTTATGTATTCAGAGAAACTTGAGTTGGTACACACAGATGTGTGGGGACCATCAAAGGACTTCAGTATCAATGGCTCAAGGTATTATGTGATTTATGTTGATGATGCTACCAGATGGATCACTATCTATGTGATCAAAGATAAGTCAGAAGTATTCAATACTTTCAAACATTATCATATGTATGCAGAGAGAATTACAGGACATAAGTTGAAGAGACTAAGGTCAGATGGAGGGGGAGAGTATTTCTCTAATGAGTTCAGTGATTACTTGTGGAATGCAGGTATAAAAAGAGAAGTTACTTGCAGGTACTCTCCTCAACAAAATGGTGTAGCAGAAAGGAGAAATAGGACTCTTGTTGAGTTTGCAAGATCCATGATGAAGGAGAAAAATTGCCCAAATTATTTGTGGGCTGAGGCTGTAAATACAGCTACTTATTTGGTCAATAGGCTACCTTGTAAAGCCTTGCAGGGTATGACATCATATGAGGCATGGTGGGGTAAGAGACCTACACTAGATCATTGCAAAGTATTTGGATGTTTGGCTTATGCATATGTGCCATCACAATTAAGGCACAAATTGGAACCTAAAGCTGAAAAATATGTGTTTATTGGTTATGATGATAAGCAGATGGGATACAGGTTGTGGAATCCATCCACAAAACATTTTCTTGTATCAAAAGATGTTACATTTGATGAGCAAGGTACTTGGTATGCAGGTACTATCAATATTAATACAGATGATGAAGAAATTGTGAGCCAAAGGAAAGGTAAATCAAAGGTTCAGATATTTGATGAGCAAGAGAATAATGAAGTGCAGGTTGAAGTGGAAGAAACACCAAGATTTGATCCTGAATGTGAAGAACCAGAAACCTCAAGAAGTGGAGAACTTAGGAGGTCTACAAGGAACAAATGGCAACCTACAAGGTATAGCTATGATACTTCATTCTTGACTACTAAGGATTATGCTTACATGATTAAAGCAGATGAAGACCCTTCTACATATGAAGAGGCAAAAGGTAAAGAGATTTGGGAGAAAGCTATGCAGGAAGAATATGATGCATTGATGGAGAATCAAACATGGGATTTGGTTCCAAAGCCAAATAGTCAGAAGATCATTGGATGTAAGTGGGTTTATAAGACAAAGAGATTTGCAGATGGAAGTGTGTCTAGGTACAAAGCTAGACTTGTTGTAAAAGGGTTTGCTCAGACATATGGTATTGACTATGATGAGACTTATAGTCCAGTGGCAAAGATGACAACCATCAGAACACTCATAGCAATTGCTGCATGAAAAGGTTGGAAATTATGTCAATTAGATGTGAAGAATGCTTTTTTGAATGGTTACATTTCAGATGAAGTTTTCATGGAGAAACCTCAAGGATTCAAAAGCAGATAGTAGCTTGCTTGTCAAAGCAAGTGATGATGGGTTTATTTACATGTGCATATATGTTGATGATATCATTCTTACAGGTACAGATGAGAAAGGCATTCAAAGCTTAAAGAAGCAAATGGAGAAAGAGTTCAAAATCAGTGATTTGGGAGACTTGTCATACTTCTTGGGCATGGAGATTTCATACACTCAACATGGAGTGTATGTGACTCAAGAGAGGTACTTGAAGAACTTGTTAACCAAGTTTAAAATGAATGATTGCAGAGTAGCACCTACTCCAATGGAGGTGAATCACAAATTAACCAGATTTGGAGGTGAAGAGTTCAAGGACATGAAGCAATATCAGAGTTTGGTTGGTAGTCTTATCTATGCTACATTAACTAGGCCTGATTTATCATATGCAGTTGGTGTGTTGTCTCAATTTTATGCATTGTCCTAGGAAAGAGCATTGGATTGCAGGTCAAAGAGTGTTGGGGTACATTAAGGGTACACTCAAAGAAGGTTTGTATTATGGTTTTACATCAGATACAAATATCAAGATCTATAGTGATGCAGATTGGGCAGGTAATCCAGATGATAGAAGGTCGACCTATGGATACATGTGTTATGTGGGAGATAAGTTAATCTCTTGGTGCTCAAAGAAGCAACATACAGTTGCTTTGTCATCTACAGAAGCAGAATACAAAGGCATGGTTAAAGCTGCAAAAGAAGTGATTTGGCTTAAGACTCTCATGAAGAGTTTTGACACTATACAGAGCATACCTATCATTTATGGTGATAACATGAGTTCATTATATCTAGCTGCTAATCCTGTTTTTCATGCCAAGACCAAACACATTGAGATACAGTATCACTTTTTAAGAGAAAAGGTGATGGATAAGGATATTGAAGTCATACATACTTCAACAAAAGATCAGATAGCTGATATGCTTACAAAGAGCTTGGATGGACCAAAGTTACAGAAGTTCAAAGACATGGCAGGCATAAAGAAGATAAGAGAAACCTCAGTTGATGATTGAGGGGGAGCTGTTGGTGCAGACCAATCACCAATTGAAGTTTGGAAGACAAAAGATGAAGATAAGATCAATTCTTGAAGCTTAGAAGATGGTTACATTCACAGGTTGAAAGAAATGTACACATATGTACATTAGTTAAGAGATAGGTTACTTATACTTATGCTTTGACATAAGTCTGTACATATTTGCCTATAAATACTTTGGAAAAATGTCGGGGCAAAGAGGGAGAGACAAGAGGAGACAATAGGAGAGTATGAGAATAGTGCATTTGTATCTTGTAAGACTCAATAGAGTTCATAGGAATGAGAAGAAGTCTCTCTCACAACTCAGTTGTAATTTTCTGAAGAATGGCAGAAAAGTTGCGCCCGATGTTTCTGTGTTTTCTCCTCGTGTAGTAGATCTTTTGTGAATTCCTTTTGGGAATGTCTAAGTCCATAGTTAATCAATCTATGGCTAGAGGTTGGGAATCTAATTGTGATCAGGCTAAGAGAATTGTGTGTAGGAACATTTACATGTGAGAAAGTATTCACAGTCTCCTGAAACAGGCGCAGATTTCGAGTTCAATGAAATGAGTAGTGCTCAGTGCATAGTGTAAAGTTTTACACATATGATAGCTCAAAATCTAAGTTGAGAGATAAGCTATCTACAGCCAAAAGGATTTGATAAAACGGGTTCGACATTGTGAGAACCAAAGCTAAGAAGTTAGGGGTGTCCAAATCGACTTCTCAGAAGTGCAGATTTAGACATAGGTAACTTGGTAAGTAGATTTCTCAAGATCTACTGAATCTTTTGGAGTGATTTGACTTGGAGAAGGTGCGCAATCTTTAGGCGACACCTTGTGCAAAGTTTCATAAAAAACTTTACACATTTACTCAGTCAATGAGTAAGATTTATGCAGCAGACTTTCTGAGTAATTTCCTTCTTCACAGTTTAGTCAAGATATTGATATTTGGTCATTGATCTCTTAAATTGGTGAAGGTTTTAACTTACTCTTGATATAGAGGTGTTCTAAATTCAAGAGTAGGTTGTTCTTTTGGAGATTAACACTCTCCATCAATTATCCTTCCCCCTCTTGAATAATTGTCTTCCCATGATAACATAGTCCTTACTCATTTCTTCTAGGGATCGTTTCCTTGCTAAGCTGATTCCTTCCTCATGTTCTCGTGTCTTTAGGAATTTCACTAATGTCTTACTCCAGTTGGGTGCTATTGTAGTGAAAGGTAAAGATGTATGATCATGTGGAGTGGTTTCCTGACATTCCGTGCAACCACTGACATATTCATGGACATCTTTAGGCATATCAGGCCAGTATACTCCTAATCGCTTCAATTCTCTTAGATTTCCATGAGTTCCCTTATGCATTCTTCATTTGTTTATGTGAGCTTGTTGAATCAAGTTCTTTTGTTCGTCTTCCTCTACGCATCTAGACAATATGCCATTGGATTCTTTATGGTACACACTTCTTGCTATTATGTGTAAGTTATGCGATTATAGGATTTCCGTTCTACTTTCCCTGTTAATTGAATGTTGTGGTCCATGAGTGAGTATTGGAATTAGCTTTTCTGCCCACTTAGGACACACTTCCAAATTAAACAAGTAAGTGTCTGGAAAATCATCAAGTACTCCGCTCGGTGGCTCTCCATGTGTTAACCTAGAGAGATGATCGACTCTCATGTGGGTATTCCCTTTTTTCACAATTACCTCAAAATCGAACTCCATTAATAATAGAAACCATCTCACAAGTCTTCCCGTGTTACAAGGTTTATTGACTAAGTACAATAAAGCTTGATGATCTATGAAGAACTTGAACTTATTGGCTAAGAGGTAGTGTCTGAATTTCTTTACAGCGTACACCATCCCTAATCCCTCTCGCTCCGTAGTTGTATAGTGTCTCTCAGCTTGATTTAGTTGTCTACTTGCATAGGCAATTAGCTGGTCCAATTTTCCTTCATCTGCTGGTTGAGCTAAGATGCATCCTATTGCGTAATTGAAAGCACTACAAGAAATAGGGGGCGTAATGACGCCCCCGAATTGAAAAAAAAAACGAGCACCGTCACTTATGCGACGCTAGCGTCGCATAAGCGACGGTACTATTTTTGAATTTTTTTAAAGGGGCTTCGTCGCATAAGCGATGCCTGCGTCGCTTATGCGACGCTAAATCTGTGCATTGCAAATAGCATCACTACCTAGCGACGTTATTTGTGACGTTGGCAAACTGGATAGCATTGCATATGCGACGTCCTTTCCAGAGCATCGCATAAGCGATGCTCTGGAATGTTAAAAAAAAATTCGATTTCTCCCGGCACATTTGTTCCGGGATTTGGACGAGATCAAGAGAATGAGAGAGAGAGAGAGCGAGCGAGAGAGAGAGAGAGAGAGAGAGAGAGAGAGAGAGAGAGAGAGAGAGAGAGAGAGAGAGAGAGAGAGAGAGAGAGAGAGAGAGAGAGAGAGAGAGAGAGAGAGAGAGAGAGAGAGAGAGAGAGAGAGAGAGAGAGAGAGAGAGAGAGAGAGAGAGAGAGAGAGAGAGAGACGCAAAGAGAAAGACCAGGTATGTGCACACACACACACACACACTTACACACACATACATATGCATACACACACACATATACACACATAGACACACACACACATACACACACAAAGACACACACATATACACACATACACACATACACACATACACACATAATGTTGCATACACACACATATACATGCATACACACACATATACATGCACACAAACATATATGCATACACACACATATGCATACATAATGCACATGCAGACATACACATACATAATGCATACACAGGCACACACATATACACACACATACACATACACACACATACACACACACATACACACACACATACACACATACACACATACACACACATATATGCATACACACACACATAGAGAGAGACATGCTCACACATACACATACATGCATACATATGCATACATAATGCATATGCATATGCATACATAATGCATATGCATATGCATACATACATACATACTTACATGCATACACACACATATGCATACATAATGCACATGCATACATACACATACATAATGCATATGCATACATAATGCACATGCATACATACACATACATAATGCATATGCATACATAATGCACATGCATACATACACATACATAATGCATACACACACATATGCATACATAATGCATACACACACATACACACACATATGCATACATACACACACACATATACACACATAGACACATACACACATAATGATGCATTCACACACATACACATGCATACACACATACAGACACATATATACACACACATAGACACATACACACACATAGACACATACACACACATAAACACATACACACTCATAGATGCGTAGCGACACATACACATAGAGACACACACATACACACACATACACACACATACACACACATACACACACATACACACACACACATAGACACATGCACACATAATGATGCATACACACACATACACATGCATACACATACATGCATACACATACATGCATACACATACACACATAGACACATACACACACATACACACACATAAACACATACACACTCATAGATACACACACATACACATAGACACACACACACATACACACACATATACACACACACATACACACACATATACACACACACATACACACATAGACACATACACACATAATGATGCATACACACACATACACATGCATACACACATACACACACATACACACACATATATTGTTGATATATTTAGGTAGTGATGTGTGTGAACACTCTAGGACCATCGGGGCACTTTTTTCCCTCTTTAGGAGGTTTTTTTCCCCCGGCTTGTTGTTGCTCAGTGATGAGTAGCACCTCCTTTAATGTCACGCGAAGAGCTGTAGCAAATGAGTGGGCCGTGGCGCGAATACTTCTGAGTGTGCTTCCCAGAACCCCGTGGTGAACATATCATCAAAAGTTTGCTTATAGCAGGCAGGGAGATATCTGATTCGTGCATGCCATGCATAAGCAACTCGTATGCTCGGGGTTGTGCTCATATCATATAGTAGGTCATAATTACCATTAACGAAGCCCGGGATTGGTGGCTGAATATTACGTACATTTCGGAAGGTCTTTAATACCACTTGCATCATGTCAAGTATCTTGAGCAACATTTGTGCAGCGACGTCGGGCATGGGGTGGAGACGTGGCATCCAATGTCTGATGGTAGCCATCATGTAGGCGACAGTAGGTGTGCCGGTTGGGGGTGCAATGGCAGGGTAATTGAGCCATTCTTTGCAATAGGCATTGTTCTTGACTTTTATGGCAAATGCCTTCCATGATCTTCTCCGTTGCACTAGCCCGTAGCAATTGTTATACTTCAAGTGCATGGGCGCGTGATCCCATGTTCGTAGCATCTCTGGATAGGTTTCTAGTAACTTTTGCCTCCAGGTTGGTTGGTGTATGTTCCCTTTGCGAGCGTCCTCTGGAATGTCCTCAGGTTCAAATTGGGTCGCGAAAGTAGGGTACTTGTTGGTCTTACGTTTGATCTCGGCGTTGTAGTCTACCAACAGTACAAAGTATGGTTTATACTGTAACTCTGAACTAGTTGTCAGTCTTCTAGGGGCCAGATGTCTGAAGTATTCTGATTGAAGTATGGTTTCTTCAATGGTCTTCATGGCCAACATCTGGTAGGAGATACGTTCTTCATGAGTCCGCCCCATTTCTTTTACCTGTTTCATCCATGCCGATGGGGGTTCCTCATTTGTATCCTGTCCCTCATCAGTGATTGTGCCTCCTGGAAAAGGTTGAGGCTCATAAGTATCGTCAAATGTTTCCTCCACTGGGATGATTACCGCTTCTTCTTCTAGTGGCTAATCCGGTGGAGAAGGGGGTCGTTCATACTGTGACAATTTGATCTTTAATTCAGCCACCTGCTGTCGTAGCTCCAATACTTCCTTGGTTATTGATGATTCCGACTCTGGTGAGGTTGCAGCATTGACCATCTCTTTAGTTGTTGGTGGTTGTGGTGTATGCACTTGGGATCTTTGTAGGTCCTTCACCTGGTCTACTAACTGGTCGTGTGCCTCCAGGGGTATTTTCCATGGCTCCTTCTAGATTCTCCTGGTTTTGTTGCTGTAGCCTTCTGTTTTCTTCTTGAGCCGCTGCTAAGTGACGATGAAGTAGGTTCATATTTCTTTGTAGTCTAGCATTGCGGCCCAACTGATCTCGGAGTTGTTCCTCCATAGCTTTACCTGTCTCCATATACTTGGCTTCTATCTCTGCCTTCGATTGTTGGAGGACAGTCACTTCGTGTTGTAATGTTGTGTTACTTAGCTCCAAGGCATTGACTCGTGCCTGGAGTTGAGCCGAGAGGTTGCATAGCTCTGTGTTATTTTCTTCCAGTAACTTATATTCTTGCTTAAGTAGAGTGACCGCTTCGAACATGGTGTCTAGTGCATTACTAAATGATGTGGATGCAGGGGTAGAGGTGGAAAATGCAAAGGATCGGGAAATGGGGAAGGGAAAAGTGGATGATGTGCCTATGAGTGAAGTGAACTGTGATGATGTTGGAACAACCGTGGTGGTGGGTGCTCCAGTGGGTGGTGAAATGTCCATGGGTTCGGACGTGATAGTGTGTGAAGTGTGAATTGTGAACACGGGAATGGTAGGTGGTGTGTTAGTGGTGGCCGTGAATGTGGGGGAGTTGGGTTGGGGAAGGGACTTTTTATTATAATTCTCAACTTGTTGGAGTATATTTACAAGGTTTGTCCAGAATGAAGGTTGGGTGACTTGGGTTGATTCCGAGGGGGTTCAAAGGGATACAGTGGATAGGGGTTGGGAGGGAGGAAATGTATTGGTGGATGGAAATGGGTGTGTTACGGTTTGGCTAGTGGCAAGTGGCTGTCCGAGGGCTGGGAGATCTGAAGGGTGACCTATTATAGTTTGATCGGTGGCAGGATGGCCTATATGGGGTTCAAAAAATTGGGTGGAAGTGGTGGATGTAGGTAAAGGGAAGGATAGATGAGTAGTGGTGTGTATAATGGTTTCATCATGGGTGGAGACTGGTTGTTCAGGAAGACTAGTGGGGAAGGGTTCTGAGGGCTGAATGGGAGGTGATGGTGGAGATGGTATCTGTGTATTTACATCTGGTTCCTCACTGGGAGTTGGGCTGGCCATGTGAACATCTTCTGAAGTTGTGGTAGGTTGTGCGGTAGAGACTTCCATTTGAATCATTTTTCCCCGTCGTGGTCGCATATCGATCCTCTGTTGGTCATATTGATGGGTAGTGCGCTGTACCATGGTCCTCATGGCTTCCCCTATTCCACATGTTTCCGCCAAGAGGTTCAATGACTCTACAAAATGCGGGTCAACATTCTCCGCATGCAGCATCTGGTTCACCAGTGCCCTATTTGCCTCTTCTGATAACTTGTGTCTTTTCTGTACCTGTTTGATTGTCCTATAGAGCCGTTTGAGTTGTGCCGTGTAGACAGGAGCTTCCTCTTCACTCTCCTCTGGTTCATTTCCCCATGCTTCTTCCTGATTCTGTGTGCTTTGAGCATGAGGATGTCGTGTCTCATCTTCCCAATGTACCCTTCTTGCCTCACTCTGTGGCTGTTCTCTTTGGGATGATGAGCCGGGATCGGCATTGTCAGAAAAGCACTCACTATCAGATAAGTGGGCAGTCTGTAGGAAGTTTTCAAAGTCAAAATTTGGATCCTCTGCGAATGTGGCCATGGATGCAAACTCAACATTGGTGGGTAGTGGAGGGGCAGATGGAGTGGGTTGTACCCTATCCCCTAATAGTGTTCCTTGGAGATGGATGGTGAAAGGGTCTACTTGGGCCTCTTCTCTAGGGGGAGCTTCTGTTGTGGCCTCACGAGGGATCAGGACCTGTGAAAGTGACCCACACATTCTTTTCGCAGGTTGAACCCCTGACTTCCGCCCCTTGAAGAATTCTAGTTGTGAATATTTGAGGGCCCTTGCGATCGGCACATCATATGCAAGGCATCTATAGATAATTCTGGTAATCGCACAACAGCCATTTGAGGTATGCTTCCTCACGCCCCGCTTGCCTGCTTCATATAGCTGGTCCAAGATCCATACATGCATTTTAATTGGCAAGCTTCCAGTCTCTGCTAGGTACAATCCATACCATATTTTCTTATGTGGTTGGGTGAAGCGGACTTGAGTTGGAAATGCGAAGTGCTGAAGGCACATCCGCAGGGGTATGGCGATGTTGGGGGTGAGGGCACACATTTCCTTTAACTTCTTGATTCTGTTGTTCTTCATCGACTCTGGTATCAAAGGATCTCGATCAGAGGGAACATGGGTGCCATACATTTGAAGAGCTTCCCTGATTAAAGTAACATTCAACTCAAACTTCTTCATTTCTTCCTGGTTTGATAGAGAGGGCACCAGGAATGTGCCTGAATGATCCTTATCTCCAGTCGGCTTCAGTGTGGCTATCAAATAGTAGCACCTAAGAAAATCCGGCCTAGGCAAAGCTGCACTAAAGTAATCTTGCAAACCCGCTTTTTTGCCAAATATTCTGAAGAGGATCTGCATTCTGTAATGTTTCAAATTCTCTCGAGAAGAATTGAAATGTCCACCAGACTCCTCCGAATTCCAACTTTGACTCCCAGATGTGGTCAGCATCTCCCAAGTCTCCACGCATCTCATTGAACCAGTGAGAATGCCCCTTCACTCTTTCTGTTAGGCCATTTGGTGGATCTGAGATAGGAATTCTTCTTATGTTCAAAAGCTCTTCAGGCCTTGCTGTCAGTGGGGCTTCCACAGGCATGGTATCCCAATTGCTTTGATTACCAATGCCCGCCTGGGAGCTTGTTCCTGCTACTGCTGCCATGATACTTCTGATGCTTATCTGCTGGAAGAAGAAAGCACATTAGTGTTGCACAGGAAACAGAATGTAACGGTGTTCCCTTCACAATACTAACATGACAATCCCGAAGGTTAGTGGTTAGAGGTGAAGTGTTTGTGATAGATGTGAGTGGTGATTAGAGGTCAGTGTCCTTCTAGATGCATACTTTGGTTATGCAATGGACTCAGAATGCACCTATGTCAGATTGGATGGATTTACAAAATTGGGTCAGGGGGTTTGATACATGGTTTAAGTCGCCAAACTTTGATAGAGGATTCGTAGCTCTTAGAGCTAAAGACAGGTAGAGATTTATGGACTAGAGTGTGAAGGATTTGGGACCTTTTGGGCACCCATTTCCGGACATTCCTTGGTTTGACTGAGTGTGGGTCAGGGTGATATTTAGGTAAGTTCCTGCGTTAGTCGAGAGGACTTGTGAGTGTTGAATTATGCCAGTAACTAGAGTTGGAGCTATTTGGGCTCGTAAACAGGCCTTGGGCACCCATATGTGTCTAGCATTATGGCTAGCCTTCATTAACCGTTTAGGGACCCAAATAGACGTGGTACTCCTAGGAGGTTGCCTAGGGTACTCTTTCACTTGTGTCCGTGATGGTGTGGCTTTTTTGTTGCCTCCTCGAGAGCCTGCTACTAGAGTTGTGGGTTTTCCATCCTTGCGTATCCAGATCTGCTTCGCGCCACGAGGTATTCCGTGTTGCACTAGTTGGGGCTCCTTTGGTAAGATTGACAATCCTCTGCACCATAGAACTTTGGACAAGAACAACATCATTATCTTTATGTAGATTCCTGGAGGGACTAGGAGTTGGTGCCTGTTCTATTGGTTTGAGTGCTTGATTTTCTAATTCAATCGTAAGACGGCTTTGGCCTACCCAAGCCTGAAGAAGTCCACTTCTTAGGTTGAGGCTGACTACGTGATCGTAGATCCAGTCTTGGCCCAAAACCAGAGGTTCGGTAAGATCCTCGTCTTCACATACTAGCACTGTTGCTAGCATGAGGACCTCTTGTATGTAGAGGGGAAGTTCCACCTCTCCCATGCAAGGGGTTTCAACACCTCCTAATCCTATCAGATATGCTTCTAGGGGTTTTACCTCCAATTGCAGCTGCTGGCAATAAGAAAGCCGAACTGCACTAGTGGCTGCTCCTGAATCAATTAAAGCTCTCACGCTTGTTGTTGCTCCTTGTCCTATTTCTAGGGTCACAAAAGGTCACCAATCAACTATCGTATGGGTCCGCTTACCTGAAGCCTCACACATGGCCATGTGATAGCCTGGAGACTCTTGAGTGTCAATCATAGGCTGATCTCTCCCTTGCCTCCTCAATTTCATTCGTCGGATGCGCTCTAAGGCCTCTGCTTGTGCTTCCTCTCGAATTCGTTTTTCCTCCTCTTTACGTTTCTTGGCAGTGTTGAGCCGATTTAACATCTCTTCAGTCAGGGGTTCTTTGTATAACTTGACTCTACATCCGCTTATGTAGCTAGGGAGAATATCGCCTTCCAAAGTGGCTAGTTGTACTGCCCCACTAGTTGAAATCCTATTTATGACCATAGGTCCATAGCCTCTTTTCTCTAATTTTCGTGCATGCTGCTTCAATGTGTAGACTAGGACTAGGTCTCCTGCTTTCAAGCCTTTATCCTTCACATGTGTATCAAAATATGCCTTTTGCCTCTTCTTCACTGCATAGATTCCTTCTGCAGCTCTCAATCGTGTCTCGCATAGACGTTCAAGATCAAATATTCGACAGGAGAGTTCATGGCCTGTCCAGTCATGCTCTTGTGCTACTTTCAATGTAGGTATCAAAAAGTCCAAGGGTAGCACCACATTCTGACCGAACACCATCTGAAAGGGTGTGGCTTGGAGTACCGTTTTATAGGCCACTCGGTATGCCCAAACAACATGGTGTAGCTGTTTGTCCCAATCAGAGCGTTTATTGTTCACTAGTTTCGTCAGTACATTGCATAAGATCTTATTTGTACTCTCAGCGTGGCCATTAGCTTGGGGGTGATAGGGGGCAGACTTCTTATGTACTACCAAGAATTCTTGGAGCGGATTTTCAATAACTTCATTCAAGAAGTGAGTCCCCCTATCACTGACTAGCTCTATAGGTAATCCATACCTGCTGAACACATTCTCAAACAGGAACTTAGCTGTTGTTTGTGCATCGTTCTTTGTTGTGGCTTTTACCTCTACCCACTTAGTTAGATAGTCAGTGGCAACAATGATATACTCAGCATGTGAACCCTTAGCTGGGGGATTAATAGGGCCTACAAAGTCTATTCCCCACTTAGAGAATGCACGTCCACCCATCATAGGTTTCAATGGCATCTCATCTTTGCGTATAGGATACTGGGTTCGCTGACAAATCTCACACCTCTTCACATAGGTATGTGCATCCATGTGAAGGGTGGGCCACCAAAATCCTGCAAATAGAATTGCTTTGATCACCCTATCTGGGCCAAAGTGTCCTCCTGCTACACCCTGGTGAGCAGTTTCCAAGATCTTTAGATATTCACTCTCATGAACACATAGTCTCAGGTAACCATCTTTTCCGTGCTTGTATAGATTGTCACCAATGAGTGAGTAATCTAGGGCCTCTTGTTCTAGACTTCTTTGTCTCGTCAGGGTCATATCTTGAGGGAATGTTTTCGTCCTCAAAAATGCCACTATTGGCTCACTCCAATCTGGCACTAGAGACACGCGATAAAGGGTGGCATGTTCCAATGGTGGCTTAGTGCGGCAAATTGGGCATTCCTTGCACATTCTATGGACGTCTGCTTCCATAGTTGGCCAGTACACTCCAAGTCTCCTCAATGTTTGTAGGGTTCATTGTTTTGAGTAGTGTTGCTCTAATGCACCTACATGTGCTAATTGCAACCACTTCGCGTGCTCGTCCTCTTCCACACAACAAGCCAAGATTCCTTGATCCGTGTGCTTGTACATACTTCCTGCCATGATATGATACTTTTGGGCTTTTACTACCTCTCTATCCTGTGTGGCCATTATTGAGTGGTTAGGCCCGTAGGTTAATACTGGCACTAATGGCTTAGCCCACTGCGGTACAACTTCCAAGTTAAACAATTAAGCATCAGGTAAGTCATCTGACACTCCTTGTGGGGCTTCTCCTGATGTGAGCCTTGAGAGATGATCTGCTCTCAGGTGAGTTCTACCTTTCCTCACTACCACCTCATAGTCATACTCCATTAGTAAGAGAAACCATCTTACTAATCTGCCTATATTACATGGCTTGTTTACCAGGTACAATAGAGCTTGGTGATCAGTAAAAAATTTGAACTTATTTGCAAGCAAATAATGTCTAAACTTTTTAACTGCATATACCATGCCTAGTCCTTCTCTCTCCGTAGTGGTATAATTTCGTTCAGCTTCATTCAACTGTCTACTAGCATAGGCAATTGGAAGATCCATATTACCTTCACCGGTAGGTTGCGCGAGTACACACCCAATAGCATAATTGGATGCATCCACGTGGACATGGAATGGCTTATTCCAATCCGGTGTGGTCAAGATTGGTGCTGAACACAATCTTCGTTTAAGCTCATTGAAGGAATTCTCACATTCGTCAGTCCATTCAAAGTTAGTCAACAGTCCATACAGAGGCTTTGCTATGATGGCATACATGTGTATAAACCGTCGGTAATAACCACAATGCCCCATGAAAGCTTGTACTTCCTTGACATTCTTTGGCCTAGGTAACTCCGCTATGGCTCTCACTTTCTCTTCATCAGTGGATATGCCATTCTTTGACACTGTGTCCTAGAATCTTGCCTTGCATGACCATAAAAACACACTTTTCGGGGTTCAGGCAGACCTGATATTCTCTACATTTGTCAAAGATTTGTCTGAGTTCAGGAATATGGGTTTGTCTAATGTTAGAATGAGCACAAAGATCATCAACATAGACTTCTAAGTTCTTCCTCAGGAACTCTTTAAATACATGGCACATCAGCCTCTGGAAGGTAGATGGTGCATTGGTAAGCCCAAATGGCATTACTCTAAAGGCAAATATGCCCCATTCAGTGGCAAAAGCCGTCTTATGCTGATCTTCTGGAGCAATGGCTACTTGATTGTAGCCCGAAAACCCATCTAGGAAGCTGTACACTTCCTTGCCTGCTACTCTTTCTAACAGATGCTCTGTGATAGGAAGCGGATAGTTATCTCTAATTGTGGCTGCATTGACCTTCTTTAAGTTGATGCATACACGCAGCTTTCCATTCTTCTTGGGCACCACTACAATGGGGGATACCCACTCAGTGTGCTCAATTTCATAGATGAATCTAGCCTCGACTAATCTATCTATCTCCTCGTTGATCTTAGCAGCATAGTTATCGTTGTATGTGTAAGGCTTTTGCTTAGAGGGCCTAGCCTCTGAAGTCATGGGTATCGTATGTGAGCATATGTCAGGGTCTACACCTTTCAGGTCCTTGTAGCTCCAAGCGAATACATCTCTGTACTCTCTTAGCAAGGCTACCAACTCTTGCTCTTCTTCTTCCGTCAGGTCATGCCCTATGTAGGTGCACCTTTCTTCTCCCTCTTCTACGACGACAACTATTTTCTTGGTAGTTTCCTTGCTATCATAGGCTTCTCCTGCTTGTGCCTCACGTTTAGGCATTCTTATCATGACTCTCCTATCGTCTGTCTCATATTTTTTAAAGTTTTTAGGGACCTCAAACAAGGATTCTTTTGCCTCCAGAGTGACTTCCTTCTTCTTTCTTTACTTTCTTCCGCTCTTAGTAGCTACTTGTGTGGCTAACCTCACCTCATTTGTAAGCTCTCCGTGCCTCTGGGGTTGAAATTCTATTTCATAGAAGTATTCTTCATCTGATGCAAAAGGTGGGTCCATAATGATTGAATCTAGATCAAAGTCACTCGCATCCTCAAATGCATCAGGGCTAGGTTCACATTCTTCTAAAACTGCATCTTCCATGACTGGCTCTATTGAAAAGACTGAAATGTCATAGCCATCCTCATCACAGTGAGGTGTCCACTACTCTTCATTGATGGCTACATCCATTGTTGCTAGGATTTCTGCCCAGCCATGGGGTTCAAATTCCTCATCAGGAAAGACTACAGGTGCATAGGCTGGGTCTTGAATTGATCTATGGTTTTCTTTTGCACCTACCTCTCTGGCTTTCTCTCTCTTGTCTTCTTCTACTGCTACCTTACACATCCATAAGTGGGTGTCTTCATGCATCCACGAGGATCCGGATCCTATGGAATGCACAGACTCAGTCTCATCTTTGGCTCTATGGATGGGATTCCATTGAATAGGCGGTACGTCTCTATGAGAGTAATCCTTAAAATTGACTTTCGTTGTAACACCTAGATGCTGCAAATACAAGGAATTGGTTCCCCAATCCTGGACTACTTGCAATTGCCGCATAAATGGCCTTCCCAAAATCATCTCGTAGGCTTGGTTTTTGCTAAAGTCGAATATAGCAAAAGTATGCTCAAACTCAACCCCACATGTAGTGAGAGTTATTCCTTCTAGCAGTCCTAAGGGCCTTTCAATATGACCATCGGCCATCTGCAATTTCATTCTCGTTGGTCGGAGTGCTGGCTTGCCCCAACGCTTCCAAAGGGAAGTTGTAGCAATTGCAACTCCTGCACCTGAGTCCAAAATCGCCTTGGTTGTGTAACCCTGATGGGTAACTGGGAGATAGGTATTTCCTTCTTCTCCTTCACTCATGTCTCCTATCTTATCCAATGGTATTTCATGCACTGTTCTATGAGATCCTACTTGGGAGCGCGAATTCGCTATGTCTGGCACTTGTTTGGCTACATGTTTCCACACTTCTGGCTTAACTTTGAGTAGCTCTTCTAAAGTGAGATTGCACTGCACTTTAGTGTTCTTTACTACCTCTGTATTCCTAGGTATGATAGAATCTTCATTTCTTATCATGATTGTGGGTGCTCTCAGACAAGTAGACTTGGTTTCCCATGGGCCTGTGAAATGTGGTAATTCTTGTAGAGAATTAGACTCAAAGTCTAATCTCTCTTGGGAGTGGGTGCTCTCATGCTCCTCATAAATGGATGGGATGTCCTGTGGAAATTGATCGTGTGCATCATCCACAAGTTCAATGGGAGGAGGGACTTCACTTTCTTTAGCCCATTTGTCTTCTTGAATCTCTCGTAGGAATTCTGGTGTGAACCGATTCATAGAAGATGATGTGTCTGGCTCCGTAGAGTTAGGCACGTAGGCTTCCTAGGGAGGTAGGCTCACGTTCTCACTTGCCTTGCCCTTATTTTGAGAGGCGGGTTCCTTTTCTAATTGTGCAATTAGCCTCTCTATTCGTTCTAGCAATCCATCAAAGTGTAACTGCGTCTTAGCTGAACTAGAGATGTTAAAGAGGCGATTGGCTTCAAACATAGTCTGAGCCAATTCCACCATCTTAGCACAAATTTTGGTTCGTTCTAGCTCTAGTTCTGCTCTAGGGTAACACTTTTCATGATCAGTTACGTTTGGCCCTTCTTGGATTCTGGCCTGATATGCTCTAAGCATCATGTTTAGGTCCTTGGGAGTGGGATCGGCTAGGACGGATCCTACTCTGGGTGGTGGGTGGGTTAAGGGTGGTGTATTGAAAGGTTGGGGAATGGAAGAAGATGGATTGGCGGGTAAAGGGAGAGGTGGTGGAGGGGTGGTGTGAGAGTGGTTTTGAGATGCGAGTTCACTTATCTTTGCTTTGGTTTCTCTCAAGCTTTCTTCCAGTTCGCTCATCTTTTTTGCCCATTGCCTTTTCATTCTTTCACGACTATCCTTCTAGGCTCTAGTCCTCTTTTTGGTTATGCTCTCTGTTTCACTCACCTCGAGGCTCTTTTCCTGACCAACACCTTGATTTTGTTGTAGTGCTTGGGCTCTTGTGATCACTTGCACAAGTGCAGTGGAAGTCACACTCCCTGTGGAGTCTACAACTAACCCAACAACATTGATAGGAGTGATTTTAGGCATGTTATTAGGGTTCTTTGGGCAATCTCGTAGGAGATGCTATTTTTCGTAGTCTTGACAGAAACCCTGAATTGTCACTGGTTGGGGTTGTGTAGGAGTAGGCAGTGGGCAATCACGTATAAGGTGATCTCCCTGACATCTGAAGCATGGTCCTCTAGGAAATGGGGGTCGTACCTGCATAGGTTGAGGTCTAGAGTTGGGGTTTGTGTACATGACATTGGCATACTCAAGCTCCCCACTATTTTCACTTGGGTCCTCATAATAGTATGACTCGTTATGCTCGGGTGACTACATGTAGTAAGCCTGTGGGCTATCAATATGTGTGGAGTCAAAACTATGGTCACTTGGATCACTGTCTGATAGCAATGGGGTGACTGGGACTATGGCTCTGTTCGGATTTTCTTCAGCAGATGCATATTTCACTGGGATCACATTGGTTGGAGTAGGGGGTTGCTGCACTAGGACTGGTTGAGGTCTCTGCTACCCTTGATAAGGTGGCTGATAAGTTTGCTGTGGTCTATTGTATTGTTGTGGTGGGTACTGATTCTGGTATCTACCCTGTTGTGGATATGGCTGAGGGTAATTTTGCCTAACAGTTTGTTTGTTATATGGGCAGTCTTGCGCAGTGTGGTTGGTGTACGTTCGCTCTATGGTGCAGTACTGGCTACTAGGATTCACCTAGGGTTGGGCCATAATGGGACATACATTTGCCATATGGTCACCTCCACAAGTGTAGCACCGCTTAAGTGGGGCAAATCTCGGAATTTGTTTGCTAGAGACACCTAGTTTTTGAGCTACCTTCTCTGCAAGTTCCTCAATGGATGTGGACTGACCAGATGTGAGGCTACTAGAGCTATCCGAATCCTTATAGATTTTTGATAGCTCTAACTCCTCGCCTAGATTATCCTCAATGTCTATGCACATGCGCACACATTCTTCTATCGTTCTGGGGTCCTTCAGATACACATATGACCTGAGCTTGGTGCTCAACAATCCATCTAAGAACAAGGCCACTTGTTTGGCTGGTGTGGGTAACTCCGGCATCGGGCACCTCTCTAGGTATTGCCTAAACCGTCTTCCTGCTAGTCTGACCGTCTCTTGAGGTGTTTGCTTGAAGCTATGAATTAGTGAGGAAGTGTTGTGCCTGATGCCACTCTTAGAAAACTCAATGATAAATGCCTCTAAGAGCTGTTCTATGTTTCTGAAATGCCTCTCGTTCAGTGGTTGGAACCACGTGAGGGCAGTGTTCCTAAGGGTTAGACCAAAAGCATTATATTGTGTGAATAGGTCCTCTACCTGTTCAGCTTTCAAGACTTGCCTAAACTCCACGTGGTCATAAGGGTCACCAGTGCCATCGAAGTAATTCTTCATGGACTTCACCAGTTGAGTTGGCCGCAAGGTCCTAGTGTGTTCTCTCGGCCTTGGCAAAGGAAAATCATCAGCATTTCTTTGGTTTCTTGGGTCTCTAAATCTCTCAGTTTCCTCTCTATCCGTCCCTGTTCTCCTTCTTTCTCTTCCCTGGGGGTTGGCAAAGCTTACTTCAGGTCTATCTCTACTTCTATCTCCTTGGACTCCATGAGCCTGGGAGGTCCCGGCTCCTTGGTGACCATAGGACACATTAGACCGTGGTTGGGGAAAAACAAATTCACCCTTCCATGTGTAGGCATGTGTGCCATGCTCGGTGACCATGAAGATTCTCTCTGATGTATTGTCTAGCTAGGTTACTTTACCTGGGCTATCAGGGTCTTTAAACTCATAGATTGTGAGGGCACTCACTTCCTGAGGTTGAGCAAGTTTATATCTCCAAAAAGCCTCATCGGTTTCTCGGTTTAAAAGCAAATCTATGCTTTTATTATCCTGTGGAATCCACTTTGGAGTCATGATTCTGGTCAAGACAGATTTACCACGGGGAGTTCTTGGATCTCTCTCTACATTCCCTTGCTCTATATCACCCATGTCGGTCTCCGCAATCACATTTCCAAACTCATCTGTTCTATCAGGAAGAGTGGTGACTACATATATAGTCCCCTCTTTATCTAGGTATGCTCCATTCTCGAACTTAACTACCGGGTGTTCTAGTCCATGGGGTTGATCGGGGTTCTTAATCTGGACCACAAAACTTTTCAGGCCATCTTCGTAGATGCGAGCACCTAGATGATAAATCCTGATGTATTCCAATTGAGTCTTGTAAGGTCCTTCTGGCTTTTCTAGATAAGCCAACCCTGAACTACCTACTGGTCTCTCCATGTGATAGGACATTTCAGAATCACCTGTTTCTGATCGTGGAGTGTATGGGTAATCACTCAACTGCTGGGCCCAAGACCTAGCAGTGTGATTGACACTAGCTTCAGAAGATCTGAGGCTTTGTCTGTCTCTGCCTAAATGTCTTCCTGACCTAAGGTTCATATGCCTGGTTTCTCTACCCCCTTGGTCCCAAGTACACTCTCGTTGCAGGTTATTTAACACCAGTCACTTTGTTCTTTTTAGTTGATTATTTTGTTTATGATCTTGTCTGATATCACGTCGTCAGGAATACTTAAATGACTTTCGCACTTGATAAGTGATCGATTCAAGTTTACTTTTGTCCCTTAGGGTTTTCGCACTTAAGCCCTACTTAATCCTTGCACTTAGTTGATTAGTTCTCTTGGACTTGAATCATGCCTACCGTAGCCCTAATTAATCACCACACGTAAGTCGTGCTTAGCCTAGGCTAGGAATTGACAAAAGAGGGTTGAGAGAACTTCCAACCTCAATTCTCTGGTTGCTCAGACTGCTGCACAAGCCCAGGAAGCCTTCTCCCAAAATTGGTACTCACCCTTGGTAGCTTGCCTTGGAGTGCCTTGCTTGCACACAATGTTCCTGCAAAAGTTCACAAGTCAATATGGCTCTATTACTACAAGGGATTGACTGACACACATTAACAATTACAGGTCCCCCTTGGAGTAACTCACTGTGCCCCCCAAAATCTTATGACCACCTAGTCCCACCTAATGGTCAACTTAAAAATACATGTTCTAAAACTCCACGTATGATTCTTACAAAAACCAGTCAAGGTCCACGTAGGATTCTCAACAAGCTTTCCAACGAGACCAAAATCTCCTCAATCGGAGTTCGTATGGCAAAGTTATGACCATTCAGGCACTTAGGGGTCAAAACAGGCTCTCAGGGTTCAGGAATTTCCTCCCTGGTTTCTAGGTCTTTTGCCCACTCCTAAGGCTCTAATATCATCCCAATGTGTCCCCAAAACTAAGCCCAATTGTACCTTAATTCACTCATTTAATTCACTTCAAATTCTATGCGTTAAGCCCATGTATTGCGATAGGTCGGGTCGAGGTGTCGCGATAGGTCGAAAGTGTCATGATAGGTCAAGGTGTCGCGATAGGTCAAAGTGTCGCGATACTTGGGAGTGTCACGATAGGTCGAGGTGTCGCGATACTTGGGGGTGTCGCGATAGGTTGAGGTGTCGTGATACTTGGGAGTGTCGCGATAGGTCGAGGTGTCGCGATACTTCGGAGTGTCGCGATACTTGGGAGTGTCGCGATAGGTCGAGGTGTCGTGATACTTGGGAGTGTCGCGATAGGTCGAGGTGTCGCGATACTTGGGAGTGTCGCGATAGGTCGAGGTGTCGTGATACTTGGGAGTGTGGCGATAGGTGGGGTCAGTGTGTCGCGATAGTTCGAGGTGTCGCGATAAGTCGTGAGTGTCGCGATACCTCGAGGTGTCGCAATAGGTCGAGCTATGGTGAATTTTGTGGTTCTGTCTTGTGATCCTAGGTGCTCTCGGCCTGCGCAGTGTCGTGGTGCACTCAGAAACGTGATTAGTTGAAGTTTTCGAAGTGTCACGATAGCTCGAGCTCGACGCCTCGGGGCCTGTGCAGAAAGATTCTGTACCTGCTGAGCTTGCTGGAGATGGTGATGGAGCTGGTACCTGCAAGAAACATGCAAAAAACACACAACACAAATGCACGCGCTCGCTCTCTCTCAAACTCGCACACAACAAATGAGGAGAATGACAAGGAGGAGGGAATATGTAGTGGAGAAGGAGATGGAGGTGGAGAAGAAAACCAGAAATTTACCTACTACTTACCATTCCAACGCGTCCTCGCTACGTCTTACCATCACACGCTTGTCCTCAAAGCTCGAATCCCCGGCAACGGCACCAAAATTTGGTGTATCTCAGTGATGAGTAGCACCTACTTTAATGTCAATCTGGGAAGACATGAGGATGGTATGAAGACCTCGAGCAAGTGAAGGCACAAATGTGTGAGTGCGAAGCACACTAACATGCACACACATACACACACACGCGCACACACAGCAAGACCAAAGAGAGTAAGACAATGGAATCACTTCTATTGCAACCAAATCCTCATACAAGCTCAAAACTACAAGAAGCTAGCTCAAAAATGAGCTCTCTAGCTCTATTTATAGTTTTTGACTAGCTGTCCAGACCTAGTGTCCGGCCTAGTTAAAAATAAGGTTCCAGGGCTTATTTGAGGGCTCAAACGAGATCTAAAAAATACGAAAATTGGTAGGCAACTACTTCTAAGGCTCCTCAAGCTCGAGGACTCCTCGGCTTGTACAAAATGGAGCTACAAAAAGGTGAAAATGGTATTTACAGGGGTTTTTAGTGATGAGAATCACTTTTAAATGGTGTAAGGGTTTTGAAAAAAATAAAGGGTTGCCTTAGTGCTAGATCTGCATGTATGCCCGTACTTGCTTCTTCCCGTATACTGCCAACACTTGTATATACGCCTCTTGCCCTAATGGGCTACTTATCTTTGTACATTCTCTAGTAATACATTTCAGAATTGTGTGTTGTGCTCCAAGCTTCTTCTTCTTCCTTGTGCTGTTCGCGTGCTTCCGCAGATGTCTAACTCCAACAATTGGTATCAGAGCAGGTCGTCGCTTCATCTAGGGTGCTGTCGACACTCCTCTGGTTGGAGTCTCAGAATCGCACAAATTTTGGTGAGCATACTCAACGTGTTTTCGAGATCAAAACAGCTTCGTTTTGTGGTGCCGAAATTGCGATCTGAGCTCGTTTCGGCCTCCGAATGCACTATCGCAACGCTTGTGTAGGCTATTTCATCTTGTTGTGCCAAAGGTATATACCACTTTCTGTTCGCTAGTATAAGCGTCTCGAAGTCTGCTACAGGTCTAGCAGAATTCGTCTAGGCAGTTTTGTTCAACTTTTTGAAATACAGTCAATTTTTTGCATCAAGGTATTTTAGTCACCGACCATGGCTAAAAGCAGTGATGTATTGCGTATGTTGGCTGTTGAGGATAAGTTGGATGGTACCAACTACCCATTATGGGCTTATATGATGCGACATGTGTTGGTTGCAAAAGGACTATGGAACATTGTGCAGGGTGTCGAGAAACGTCCTATCACACGTGCAACTGTTACAACTGTAGGTATTGAAGCTAAATTAAATGCAGAAGGTGTCGAAGATGATCATATTCTGCATATTCTTGTTCGTGCTGCGGTTTTTGTTGCACCTACTACAGAGCAGATTCGTTGGGATGAAAGAGATGCCCAAGCACACGCATTGATAGCTTTGTCTGTCAAACGTGCCATTATTCCTCACATTTGCTCTTGCAGAACAACTAAGGATGCTTGGGATACACTTACCACATTGAACAAAGCTAGGAATGAGACTCGTGTTGCTTACCTCCGAAAACAGTTGGAGAGTGAGCACATGAATGAAGGTAATTCTATGGACAGTTTCCTAACGAAGATCAAAGACTTGAAGGAATAGTTGATTTCTGTTGATGAGGTTATACCAGATAGCTCACTTGTGCAGACCGTTCTCAATGGTCTTCCTGATTCATATCAAAGTTTTGCTTCTACTCTTCGGTTGATGATAAAAGGCAATCCGAATGCCTTATCATTTGAGGAGTTAGTCTCTGTTCTGTTGCAGGAAGATCAGTCTAGGCAGAACAGGTCCATTATGCGAGTTGTAGATCAAGCTTTCCTGGCTAGTCAGAAGGGCAAAGGAAAATGGAGCTCTTCAACTAGTAAGCAAAAATCTGCTAATTTTGCATATTTGAAGAAGGAAGATAAAGATGAGAAGAAATCAGAAAAGTAGAAATTGTTTTGTAAGTACTGTAAAGGGAATGATCATATCATAAAGAACTGTCCAAAAATGGCTGCTAAAGAGGCAAAGAAGAAAGAGGCTGGAATGGTTGTTGTAGAAGCCTCTACACCAAAAACAGAGTCTGCTAATCTTGTGCAGGAAGAAGAATGGGCGCTTATACTGTCTATAGCTTTGACCCATTTTCTCATGAGCAGTGCATGTCTGCAGTAGACTCAGATGTTTGGTATTTTGGCAAATGGGCAACCAAACATATTACCTCGCAGCGTAGTTTCTTCTCTTCACTCGAGCCTGCCCCTACAGGGAATACTGTTACATGCGCCAACGACTCCTCTTATCCTATTATGGGAGTTGGTAAGATCATTTTGACTACTGCTGATGGTAGTTCTTTCACTTTGTCAGATGCTTTATTTGTGCCAGGGATCAAGAAGAACCTGTTATCAGTTTTTGCATTAGCCAAGATTGGCTTGGTTGTGAAATTTGTTGATGACAGGTGTACAGTTCATGATCTGTCAAATGGCGATGTGATTATTGCTTCTGGCATTTTATGTCGTGGATTGTATAAGCTCATAGACTATGAAAGATCAATAAATGATTTGGCATGTGCAGTAAATGATTCTCAGGCTATGTCAGATGCAAAGCTTTGGCATGCATGCTTTGGTCATCTGAATTTTGCTAGTTTGCTATGCCTGCAGAAATCTGAAATGGTGTCCTCTTTGCCCAAACTTGAGGCACCTAGAAAACATGTTTGTGAAGGCTGTATTTTGGGCAAAATGCAGCATTCGTCCTTTCCAAAAGATGGTTCAGTTCGGGCTACTCAGAAATTGCAGCTTGTACATAGTGATGTCTGTGGTCCTATGCAGACACCTTCTTTTGGGAATTATCTTTACTTCGTGACTTTCATCGATGATGTTTCCAGGCATGCATGGGTATATCCATTGAAGGCAACGTCCGAAGTGTTCATGTGCTTCAAACAATTTTTGGTTTTGGCTGAAAATCTGTCAGCATGTAAAATGGACACCCTCCGTTCTGATCGAGAGGGGGAATATATGTCTTCTGATTTTAATGCATTTTTGGCTGAACGTGGGATAAAACACCAGTGTACAGTGTTGTATACACCTCAACAGAATGGAGTTGCTGAACGAAAGAACATGTCACTCATGGAGATGGCGAGGTGTATGGTCAAGAGTCAAGCTTTACCATATAGTTTTTGGCTTGAGGCTGTCATGTGTGCAACATATGTACTGAACAGGTGTCCCACCAAAGCACTGCAGTCTATCACTCCATATGAGGCTTGACATGACCGCAAGCCATCTGTTGCTCATCTGCATGTTTTTGGTTGTTTGGCATATGCATTAGTGCTTGAACAACATCGCAGAAAACTGGATGATAAAGCAGTAAAATGTATTTTTGTTGGGTACAGTTCTGAAAGTAAAGGCTATTGTCTGCATCATCCACAGACTAAACGCATTCTGGTTAGCCGTGATGTTGTTTTTGTGGAGGATGCTATTCATCCATTGCTTTCATGTACTAAGGAGACATCTGTTAGCTCCAAAGACATGTATGATACTTTGCTACCTCTTTTTATAGGTGGACAGTCTAGTGCTGGTCCTAATGAGGCAACTTCTCAACCTTTGCAGGTTTCATGTGGTGATATAGATCATTCCATTTCTGATGCAGATTTACATGATGCATATATTGATGAGAGAGCTGATATTGAGCAGGCAAAAACTATGCCAAAATGGCTGGTGCAGACTTTGCATGATAGCAAATTAGATGCACCTCTGTGATATCATACTCGATCAGGCTCTCATATAGTGCCTCTTTTGCATCAGATTGCTATGCTATGGTCGCATCTAGTCTATGTGATGAGACTGAGCCTGTTTCGTTTGATGAAGCACAAAATTCAGAAAATTGGATGGCTACTATGCAATCTGAATATGATGCAATAATGAAGAATGGTACTTGGTCTTTATGTGACTTGCCTCTTGGCAAGAAGGCCATTGGCACTAAGTGGGTATACAAGCTGAAGCGTAAACCTGATGGTAGAGTTGACAGGTATAAGGCTATGCTTGTTGCAAACGGTTATGCACAGGAAAGAGGCATTGATTTTGATTAGACCTTTGCACCTACATGCCGTATGACTACTGTTCGGAGCATTTGTGCACCTGCAGCCCATCATGGTTGGAATGTACATCAGTTGGACATTAAAACTGCATTTCTGAATGGTGACTTGCATGAAGAAGTGTATGTTTTTTAACCCTGTGGCTTTGTGCAAGAAGGGCATGAAAACCAGGTGTGCAGGTTAAA